>JARSSU010033017.1:0-34432 GCA_029619165.1 Eurosta solidaginis | reverse complement strand
GACATAGACAATTTATGCTTTATAAGTTTGTATAGTTAGTACATAAGTAAGTTTTTGATGAATTAGTAAAAGGTTTAAGTTCTTGAAGTAGGCACAAAAGTAGGAAGTTTCGCACTACAAACGACATATCTACGCACGCATATCACATTAATGTGCTGACTTAAGTATGAGCAACGTATAGAGAACCTCCCCTAACGGACCCTCTATTAGGCGTACACCTCCCTTGCCGAACAATTTTTCATGCACCAGTTTTAAGTACAATTATTAGAAGAAATTCTTCTCAGGCAGACGCTCTTATGACCGACGCGAAACGCTATCTGTATATAGAAGGATGTGCGTTTGTATACAGCTTATGAACTCCGAAACTACTCCGTCAATTATATTAAATTTGCAGGATAAGCTTCACAGCAACTCGAGAGACTGTTGGCCTGTGAAGTTTCTTCGGGGAGTGGACTAGGGCACGATCAGCTTAAATAAATTCTATCGCGTTTCGATTTGCCTGATTGGTATATAGGTAGCCCCTGTCTAGACTAGTACTTACGTATACTTTTTACGGGAGTGAACCAGGGACGATCTATTCGAACAAGCTCTATTCATGGTTCGATTTGCCGAAACTTCGTATGTGGTAGCCTGATTGCCTAGATTAGTACTTACGGCAATCTTTTTGGAAGTGGAGTAGCGAAACGATCTGGGGCTGCGACTAGGACTGGGACTGGCACTGGCTAGGCTGGGATTGCGATTGTGCTAGTACTGGACTAGGGACTATGACCGGACTGATTCAGGAAGATAGGATGTGGAATAAATAAGATGAACCAGAGAGACAGAAAAGCGGAACGAGAAAGAGTCTTAAGAATAGATAGAGTTAGGCGAAGATAGAGAGATAGGATAGACGTATCGGGAAAAAAGTGGGGGAAAGACGGAGAGTGGAAGAGATGCAAAGAAAGCGAAAAAGCAAAAGGATGCGTGAATACAATGAAAGAAAAGGGGAAGAGAGGGAAGGAAGAGTAAGGGATAAAAACTTCTTAAAGTTATGCAGCTAAACCAAAGTAAGGGCAGTACAACGCTGCCGGTCCGCTATTATGCTAAAAAATTGGTGGAAACTTCCCAGAGACGAACATCTTATAGACGGGCATTCAGACCTGTTTTCATAACAACTGAATCAAAATCCTATCTGATGTACGCAAACTCCTCATAAGGGGACAAAGGGTGAGAATGTGTAGCGATCTCCAACAGCCATCGAAGCATACGTTAAATACATACTGGCGTTAAAAACCGTCGTATAGTTACGTGCATATTAATTTTACTTTTAAAAATTTAATTTGGTTGGAGACAACCGGTTGCCGCGTTGAGCATCTCTAGTGTCAAATTTCACATGAATGATGGAGCATTGTTCCAACTTGCGCCTTATCCTCCTGGTCGGAAAATAACCAAACTTAATGAAAAGTGTATGGATTGTCTGAAGATAGGGTGAACTAGTCAGTAAGGATCTCACATAACTGAATGTTTTCCATTGTGCTACGAGAAGTTTTATTCGACGACCAAACTGAAAAATTCGCAAGAACCAGGATATATGTTATAAATAAATGACGATCCCTTAGCTAGACATTTTCTAGGACTCACCCTAGTAGATGCTTCTATACATGAGCCTTTGATTTGTAGAGATTTACTACGTTTGGTTGCACCCTTTTCCTACTTGGTTGATCAGTGCAGGTCTGTTTCTTTCGTAGTTTAAATCGCCTGTTCGGCATCATCTATGCTCTTATGGCCCGGACTCTATTACAATTGTTAGCGTCTTCCTGTTCTGATTTTTCCTGGTGCTTATTTGCACTCCTATACACTTGCCCGCCTGGGATCTTAAACCTTAACCTAAACACAGGTGCACATACTTAGCGTAGTGCAAAAGAAACATTGTCGGTAAGTGTCCGCTCATGTGAGATTTCACTGTACGTACATGTATGACATAAATACATATTTAGCCCTTTCCATTCTCAATTTTTCATTTTCTGTTATTCACTATAATTTATGAAAATCACTGTTTAAATTAATGCATTTTTAATAAACCACCAACACATTTATGCCGCGAAGAACTCCTTTGAATGTGACTACATTTTATGTAAGTATGTATGTAGGTATATATGTAGATAATTGCATTTAAGTGAAGTGGAATGCTTCGCTGGAAAGCATAGCGTAAAACAAAAATCTAAGCAAAGCGCGGCGGATATTTAGTTGACAATCAAAGACAGTGAGTTTGTGCTTGGAAATGTCTTGATAGTGCAGTGAACCCGTTCGTGGTTTTGGCACTTAGCGGATATAATTTACTACAATATATTGCATTCTATACCCTAAGTAGTTGCGTGAACCAAAACCAATTTGAACAGGTGAAGTAATTAAGGTTAAAAGCGGGCAAACGGAAGTAGACAGTTAGTAAGAATGTCATTGAATTTGTGGAGCAAAGAAATAGGAAATGAAATTTAATTTTGTTCGAGCAGAAACAGAATCCGTTTATGGATTGCAATTAAGTGGAAAAAAAGAGAATAACTAAAAAATAAACAATTTATTAGTTCTTAAATCAATAAATTTTTCATTAATTGTATTTTTTTTCAGGGTGGGAACTTAATCCGAAATTAACCTCCTACAGTCTGCGCACAATTCCCCTGGAAGTACCATCAAGTATTCCGTCGGCATGTTGGTTAAGCATGTTTGGCTCTACGTCCCGTTAGTGACACAGTGTAGTTCTGTAAAGTGGTGACCTAGAAATCTAATTATGTTTTATTAAAAATCTAGCAGACCCGTCAGACGTTGTTCTGCTCTAAATTTGGTCTATCGCCATACATTTTAATAACTTTTTCCGTCTAACTCTGCCCCCCTCCCCCTCCTCACTTTTTCTTAATCCTTTTATTCACTCCTCCCTCCGTCTTTTCGTTTCATCTATCTCTATTTTCGTCTCACTCTATCTCTTTCTCAGTCTCCTTCTCCTTCCGTCTTTTCTCTTCTCTAAAGTTTTTCCCATTCTTCTTCATCCCTTATTACCAAGCAATCGAATGGGACGTATGTAAATAGTTATGTGGGTATCATTAATTCATGTCTTTATTTCGGCTTCGCATGCACATTTATCAGTTTTGCCAGGTTAATGCAACTAATCGAATCTCACAATGAAAATTAATTTAAAGCTCTCAGCAACAACTTTCATTTGATATCTATATTACACACATATTCTAGGGATACCCGCGCCCACGTTTTGGCCTATATCTCGAGACCCTAGTCACCCACGAGTACGGAAAAACGCCGTATCAAAGTACTCATAACAGCTTCCATTGATGCCCATATTGTACAAACATATCCCAGAATTACCCAGGATCCAACGTTTTTATTCTCAAGACCCTATCCAGAACGGGATAAAATTAGCCTATGTCTGTCTCCTAGTTCTAAGCTACCCCTCCACCAATGTGCAGCCAATATGTTCATCCGTTACTTCCTCTTCAATCACTCTTTATCTATTAAAAAAGGCGCATCAAAATCCGTTGCGTATTTTTAAAGGTTAAGCATTCAAAGGGACATAGGGACAGAAAAAGCGACTTTGTTTTATACTATGTAGTGATGCACATCCATACATACCTATAACCTACGCCCGAAGTTAAATAACGCAGCGAATGCTATACATGTACGTATGTATGTGTCGCATCAAGCCTCACTTAAAAGCAATTTGCGCGGACAGTTCACAGCGACAAACACACATACGCATTTTTTGATAAAAATGTTACTTTTCTTAACCAATTTGGCTGATATAAGAAAGGAATCAAGTATGTTGCAGATCGAAGGTAATATTTCAAAGTTTTACTGAAAAGTAGAATTTTTTAAATCAATCCATCTGTTTAAGAGTTATAGCTGTGTACACAAAATTTTATGATTTTTTACTATATTTTTGGCAATTTGCCACGCCCCTATAATATATACCTTCAAATTATATTAACTGTACCATATCACGTAGCTAAGCTTTCAAATGCAAAAAACCATTTTAAAATCGGAGCATTCTGTGTGAAGTTATGTGCATACTGGCATTTAGCGAATTTATAAGATTTATAGATAGATACTAGTATGTCTTCATATTACTTACTGTATTTCCCGCTACTTTGTTATACCGTTGCCCAACGCGCGATCTTAAAAATACACACTAGAAAAGGATACAGGCCTGTCAAAATGCGCAATCAAACTGCCACCGGATGTATCTTTATAACCCCCGAACACCGCCTACATAGTGAGACAAAGAGCTCAATATTAAAGAGAACAACGAAATGCTGAACAAGCAGTTTTTGCTAAATTGTCACAAATTAGGACATCCTAGCAAACAAGTGCTTGACCTAGCCACCGCCCCACGGGGTGGCGGTCCATAAGAACTATGACGATATCCGACACCTGCCAATACAGCCGTTTGATCCAGACGAGCAGGCTCTAAGCCAATACACACAGAATCGTAAACGCCTTGCAAGACGCGGCCCGGTGAACCCTGTTAATTATGTACTATATCCCGCCCTTGCAGAGAAGAAAGCACACTACCAAGCGAGACACGAGCCACCCTGACCCCAAATTCGTTCTGGGAACTGTAACAGGTAAACTCTTACCTATCCAGAATCAACACCGACATACGTAATGTATGTCCTGCACACCAACCATCTTTTCAATTGTAATGTGGAACCTATGCTTCTAACTCCTATTTCCCTATGGTCCGTCTCTGTTGAAACAGTCGGTCAAATATTTGTTTAATAATTTTTTTTACTCTGTTTTTTTGCCATCTTCTAAAGCGTATCACTCTGCAGTTTGGAGGGTTGAAGAGGCCTTAAGGACTATCCATAAAGGTAATAATCGTTTACCCCAATGCTCTTATTTGGACGCTTGGAAAAGTTCTAGTCTCCAATCCGCACCTCAACCTGAACAATCCATGTACGGGATAGCAGTTTGGCACCGATATTATATTTGGCCGATTAGATAGGCTTTTCTCAATCAGTGCCTATGGTTTAACGTTTTGGTTTGGTGTGCTCAGTCGCTACTTCTGCAGCACAGCTTTTCAGGCTTCTTAACCACCTCACTGTGTCTACGATGACAACGCACGCTTCCGTCCATTTATCGATGCTTTGGAGCAAATGACTCACGAATGTCTCGGGGTGTATCTTCCTCAATATGCTGCGCAGTCTACATCTACATGACCTCGGGCATTCAAAAAGATGTATTACTCTATTGTTTCGCTACGCAGTGGTCGTATATGTTATTTTCTTCGTGCTCGAAGCCGTGGTGGCATTGCTCTAAACATCCGTGCCCAGTTGGAGATGAAGATCTACTTCGCCATGCGCTCATGTCAGCTACCGATACGAGTCTGGAATTCACCGATGTGTCCTAGCACCTTATTGTAAAGTTACTTTCATCTTATCTGCCAGTTTTATGCGCTAATTTCTCGTACGTATTCTTCTTCTTAGAAATCACTGCTGCTTAATTTGCCAATATGTCGATTGAATACTTTCCTGTTGTTAATAGCGCTGACTCATCTGAATGGTTCTGACGTACTGCATGCTCAGAGCGCACATAGGTTGTACGTTATTTTAACTCCGCGGAAGTATGAGTGTACTCACTCTGTGGCTGATGCCAAATGAGAGCACCCGTAGGGTATTTCGCTCTTACGTCCTTTGCCAATAATGGCGTCGTACTTTCATCGGCGAACCTAGTAATTTAACTCCAAATAAGTAGCTGCGTATGGTCAGCCAGATTGTTTTTTTTATTTGCGATAACTTTTTAATCTGGTAATCACAGTTTCTTCTTCCACTCCTTTTTCACGCTTACGTGTATTTTACGCTCATTAACGCATTCAAAATCTAAAGGAGAATAGAACAACAAAGTTAACAAACAAAATCTGGCGAGCATTATTTATCTTTTGTGTTTAAACGCTTATCAGCGGCATGCATTGCGTATGAGTGATGTGTGAATAGCTCGCAAAGGTCAAATACAATAAATTGGTCGTTAGAGATAAATTAAAACAAAATGTATATATACACTTAAACGAGATATGAGTAATGTGCCAGGGGCAAAATAAGCATTTGTAGCATGATTTGATTCTTCACAAAAAAAAACAAGGAAGGAGAGGACTGACTTCGGCTATGCCGAAGAATTCATTCCTTTCATGATGGGGCTGAACAATAATCTTATCCCATTCGTAATATCCAAATAATAGCTGTATAGGATAAGAAATATGCACATATACATATGTACATGAAGATTTACATACCTAGAGATTTTTAAGATAAATAAAAAATAAAAAAAAATAATTTAAAAAAATTTTAGGTTAAACGGTTTTATTGAAAACAATACTTACATTAAGTAGTAATAATACTAAAATATTGAAAAGAATTAGGTAGGACCGAGGTACAAGTACCATCACACTCCTCATCAATCTAGGGTGTTGAGCAGCAAAATAAATAAAAGCGTTGGGCCGTGATTTCTAAAACGTGAGGCGTAGCTTAGCCTAATTAAGGTTCAGTTGATCGTATTTATGCATATACGCAAATATTATTGGTAAAGATATGACGCGACCCACGCTTTTATTTATTTTGCTGCTCAACACCCTAGATTGATGAGGAGTGTGATGGTACTAGTACCTAGGTCTACCTAATTCTTTTCCATCTTTTAGTATTATTACTACTTAATGTAAGTATTGTTTTCAATAAAACCGTTTAACTTAACAATTTTTTCTACTTATTTTATTTTCTATCTTTTAGTATTATTATTACTTAATGTAAGTATTTCTTTCAATAAAATTGTTTAACTTAAAATTTTTTTTATTTAATTTATATACTGAAATTTCACTAGAAATTTTACTTAGTGCTCCACGTATTTTGCGTCTCCTAGCGGACTTGAATTTTTTCTGAATTTCCTGCAAAATTTTACTTATGTGCCCCAAAGTATTTTGACGCCTCTTCTAACGGGACTTAACTTTATACTGAAACTAGAAGACCCGGCAGATGTAGGCCTGCCCTAAATTTGGCCTATCTGCATATATTTTATAAGCTTTTCCCGTCTGACTCTGCCCTCCCCCTCTTCACTTTTTCTAATCCTTTTATTCACTCCTCCCTCCGTCTTTTCGCTTCATCTATCTCCATCTTCGTCTCATTCTATCTCTTTCTCAATCACCTTCTCTTCTCTCTTTTCTCTTCTCTCAATTTCTTCTCATTCTTCTGCATCGCTTATTGCCTGTCCCAGAGGGTGGTATGTATTTTATTCCAGTCCCAGTCCCAGTCCCTCCGAGTCGCAGTCCCAGTCCTAGTCCTAATCCCAGTCCCCGTCCGTCTCTGGATAACATTTTACTCTGTACTAAAGTACTCATCAATAGCTTTCATTTGATATCCATATTGTATAAACACTGTCTAGGCATTCACTGGCCCACGTTTTGGCCTATTACTCGAGACCCTAGTCACCCAGGTGTATGAAAATTACCCTCTACACAACTAAAGACTCTCCTGAATTTAAAAAAATGTCATAGTACCTCTAAATCGCGGGCCCCCTCAGAAACCCTCCCCACCCCCACCCTCTCGACGGGCCTGGTGATGTGCTATACTTGATATCATTCGCTATAATATTTTTTATTGATAAGAAAAGTTGGTTTAATTACACACCAAGCAATTACACGGAAGTATATCCGCACCACCGGAAAATATGAGTGCCACTGCGTATACTTAACATTTTATTATTACGTATAAGCAAATAAAAAAAAATTGCAATAAAATAATATTGCGACTATAAACTCAGATATTACCTATCCTATCTCTCAAATTGGATCAAACTACAAACGGGTGCAAAACAAATTCAAAATCGGTTCAGTAGTTTAGGAGTCCATCGCGCCCAAAAAGTTTGTGACACGTGTTTTTTATATATTAAGATTTTACTAGCAAAATTTGAACTTATCTGCTACAAAGTATTTTGACGCCTCTTCTAACGGGACTTGAATTTTTATACTGAAATTTCACAAACAAAATTTGAACTTATGTGCTACAAAGTATTTTGACGCCTCTTCTAACGGGACTTGGATTTTCATACTGAAATTTCACGAACAAAATTTGAACTTATGTGCTCCAATATGAGCCTAATCGGACCACAAATACGATTTTTTGAAATATTTCGATCCATGCGCCACCTATCGGAGTTTTTTTCATATTATTGCATTGTCATCGGTTCTGAACTATATTCCAAGTTTCAAGCTTGTAGATTATCGGGAAGTTACATAAATTTTAATTACAAAATTCGTCACAACAGCCGTGCAGCCGGCCTGTCAAATCAAGCTAAATAAAACCGTTTAAAAATAGGTAGGTAGTTTATGTCTGGATGTTAGGTTCACGTTTTTGTGGCCTGCATGGAACAGCTATGACAATGAACCACTTGTCTTAACAACATATAACGTAAACGTAAGATTTGATGAAATTGATGCTTCTAGCCGTAAAAAAGGGGCAGAAATGACAGTTTATATGGGGTATATATATACCACCGATCTCTATGATTTCTTCAGACACCAATAACAGCTGTATACGTAAGCAAACGGAGAAATTTAAAGCTTCTTGCTGTTAAAATGGGGCAGTAATTACGAAAAGCTTTTTATCTGAACAATCAGTTGTGGGGGGATATATGCTTTATATACGACAGATATCATCCATTTTTTCAGACAATAATACGTGCAATATACGAAAGCAAATGGTGAAGCTTGAAGCTTCAATCTGGTAAATTGGGGAAGATATGACAAAAATCCTCTTTTCTGAAAAATAGGTTGTATGGAAGATATATGCTATAGTGGCCGATCCGGCTGGTTCCGGTTAATCGGACACCTAAATATACACGCTCACCAAATTTTATGAGGTTTCTCAAAATGAGGGAATAGTTTGCATACAAATATACAGACCGCCAGACGGACATGGCTAAATTAACTCAGCCCTTCATCCCGATCATTTCGGTATACTTACTGGTGGGTCTATCTATTTTCTTTAAGGACTTACTTTGAGATTCGTGAAGAAGTTAATATACCATTTCGTTTTCATGAAATGTATAAAAAAACAACAAAGTTTTATTTTGAAAAATCTTTATATGTACAACCGCGAACAGTCCCAATTTTTATAAAAATTCCTTAAACTAAATTTTTTCTTTTTTACTTTTGATAATTAAGAAAAAAACTTTAATGTATTTTTTACCGAAACTCTGCAAACCAATCTCAAAACAGATTTTCGAAAAATACGAAAGCTCGAAAAATTGCCAAATTTTTTATTTATAGTTTTATGACACGTATGCAATTTAACAGCCCAATCATTTTTTTTTCGACTTCAAGAAGGCTCACCAATCACTTCTTCGCTATGCTACCTGGCGTCAATTTATTTATTTTTATTTTTTAGTCTACGAACATGAAAAATATTCTTACAGACTATGAGTAAATAAATTTAGCGAACTAATAAATTATAATAAATTTAAAGTATGAAGAAAATATGATTTCGAGACCAAAAATTAATACCAATATAATTAGAAATTATGTTGAGTTCATTAACAGCCCTTGAAAAAGGGGCGTTTCCGAATATAGTTTGTCTTAAAGTTTTCGCAATAAAAATATTTGAAAATCGCAGTGTCCTTTGCGGAACATTAAGATAAATACGCTCCAGAAGGTAAGTACAGTCAACAGTTTTTTGTATAATGCCAAAACAAAAGTTAACGAGAGGACAGACCTTCTTTTTCTAAAGGCAAAGAAAAGCGTATTTAAGAAACACTTTTTAACACGTGCTATCCTGTCTATCCTATATTGATGAAATGGACACCATATAAAGGCTGCATACTCCAGATAGGGACGTACAAAAGTGGTGTAAAACAACTTTAGTGTATAGGGATTGGAGAACTCAGAACTATTTCTTCTAATAAAACCTAAAATAGCATATGACTTCGATACTATAAAATCAATCTGGCTGTTGAATGACAGCTTGGCATCAAAAATAACACCAAGTTCCTTTATTTGACTGGATATCTGCAAGGTTTGAGCTGAAATACTGTAAGATGATGCTAAAAGATTATTAGATTTTGAAAATGAAACATGAAAACATTTGCTGATATTAAGCGAAAGGTGCGACTTCAGGTACCACAAGTATAAATTATTAAGGTCTAATTGAATTTTAGCCACGTCAGTTAGATTGGTAACTCTCGAAAATATCTTCAAGTCATCGGCATATAGTAAAAAGTAACTGAACTTAAAGCATGGGAAATATCATTTATAAACAACACAAAGAGCAATGGACCAAAAATGCTACCCTGTGGGACACCCGATGTCGCAACATACGAATAAGAGGAGGCATTATCAACCATAACCACGCATGGGCTATGACGTCATACGACTTAAGCCAATTCAAAAATCCAGAATGAAAGTCAAGACACTCAAGCTTTGCAATCAAAATCCTATGAGACACTCTGTCAAAGGCTTTCGAAAAACCGTGTAGACACAGTCTACCTGATATCTGTTAGAAAAAGCCAATACTCAATAAACACTGCCAAATTTGAAACAGTAGAGCGCCCCGGAATAAAACCAAGCTGGTTTGGAACAATTAAACTTTTGACTGATACATTTTGTCCTTAATAATACATTCAAATAGTTTTGAAACAGTAGATATTTTGGAAATTGGTCTATAATTGCTTACATTGTTTTTGCTACCACTTTTAAAAACCGGGGTTATGGATGCCAATTTCCAAGCATCTATAAAGACACCCGTGGATAGCGATCTGTTAAAAATAGTTAGTAAAGGGAATATCAAAGCTGGACAATTCCTTAATAACACTGCAGATATTCCATCTACGTCAGTACGTGAGGAAGGCTTCAATTTCGAAATACCATTAGCAACATCTTCATATGTGAGAAGAAGCGACCCGAAACCTGACGATAAATTTGAATCAGAAGAAAAATTGAGATCAAGATCTGACTCAGAATAATTGTTATTAAAATTTGACTTGAAGAAGTGGGCAAACAAATTTGCCGCATCTACAGGAGTATGAGCTGATTTTTCATTAAGAAAAACGGTTGATGGTATTATAGAACAGGCCTTTTCGACTTCAAAAAGTTCCAAAAGGTCTTGGGATTTTAGTCTAACAAACTACTAGTTAAAGTCTCTAACACTAGTATTGATTCTGGACAATTTTTTTCCATACGTAGGGCACTAAGAATAATTTGGTGTATGGAAGAAAATATTCAAGGTTGTTTGAAAAATTGTCTACCTACTATTCCAAAAACAAAATAAAATTTTTCAAATTGTTCTGACTTTGAGTTCGAATCGAACCTTGAATCCTTTATCAATGGGCCGATGAAACAAAAACAATTGGAAGAAAATATGAATCACCTTTCTAAAAAGAAATTTTCAAAATCAATGCAAGAGACCTTCAGCTTGTGCTTTGTGAGGTTAAAATTGATTCGAAAAACTCTTAATAAAAAATTTAAATCCTCATGCAGACTTATAGATTTGCAAATTTTTCGAAAACCTTCTTGAAATAGGTTTGCCAATAAAAATTCATAGAAATTTTAGAACTCTGAGGGTATAGCGCATGTTTGTAAAGCCATAAAGAAATCAAAATAGGTAAAGTTTTCGAAATTATCAGCATCGAAAAAGATTTTGATTTGGTGATGTCCGTCGAAACGTCAACACGATAACTTGAGTAAAAATTGAGATGTCTTTGCCAAATTTGGTAAGCTGGTTTAAATGAATCCAGAATAGATTGGCATTGAAAATTTCACTCTAATCACGTCCCATTGTTCGAAAACTTAAATGCTCCTCGTTTCGTCCGAACTTAGACTTACTTTCATATTTGTGTTTACCTAGTTGTTTCTTTAACAAAAAAATCAGGCCTAATTATATTTTTTGGTTGCAAGATTAAAAGTAAACTTTAAGTAGGAATTCTTTGATTATTTCATTAAAAGTTGTCAGACTAGCGTCACAGTCATCGCTCAAAAACTGGCTACGAAATCGTATAGTTTACTACAATAATTCTAAGAATAAATTATTTTAAATGAATACGTCATTATGTGAAAGATAAACTAGACCAACTAAAAAGTTACAAACAAGAACAAGCAATGACCTCATTAAATCAAAAGCGAACAAATGCGCAACGATAGGCAAAGACAGGACACAAAAACGAAATAACTAAAAGTAATAAAATGCAGAGCAATGACATGAGCAGAAATGAGAAAAGGAAGTGAACACATGTGGGAGGTTGTTCTTGCAAATTATATATATGCGATATAATACATACATATGTAGATCTCTTATTGTGTGTTGTTATAAAAACTGACAAGCGACAATAAATCTTATAAAGTAACACAATAAGAATGAGGAACTGCGCGTAAATTGAACTAACTCAAGAATTTGTGGACGATGGAAATTTAGAAGATAAGTAACAAAAGGGGGCGATGGTATGAAGATGTCTGAGCGATTTAGAAACGATGGAAAATATATTTTA
The DNA here is from genome assembly GCA_029619165.1 of Eurosta solidaginis. Taxonomy (NCBI): domain Eukaryota; kingdom Metazoa; phylum Arthropoda; class Insecta; order Diptera; family Tephritidae; genus Eurosta; species Eurosta solidaginis. The sequence goes on along the minus strand of JARSSU010033017.1, from coordinate 21,931 downwards.
ACGAATTTTGGGAAATTCTGGTTATATGAAACCTTCTGCAAACGTTCGAGTCACTAAACTGTTGAATAAATCACTCCAATATTTAGTATTGCAAACTGTTCTTTATTGAGATTACTTTGGGAGTAGTACTTCACAATTAAACTTCACAACCAATAGCGTGCTTAAATCAAAACTGATTAGTTATTACTCAGCATGCGCTGCTTTTATACTCTCGGTTTCCTAGTTCACCCATTTCTCTCAAGGCCTAGTAATTTCGCGAACAGTTGTCCCTCATGCTTGGTTAGTTACCAGCTCTATACATGTATATCTGTAGTCCACGACTCTCCCATAGACATATGCATGTGTATGTGTGAGTAACTACTTCGGCTGATGACTACATCTAGCTTTCTAGCTTTAATGTGGACATGTATATAAGAGTGGCTGCTCCATGTTTTTGTTGTTGTGAGATAATTTACTATTAGCTTAGTGATGTCAATATTCGCTACAATATTTACGAATAGCAAAAAATTTAAGTTAAAATGCGGACCTGGGAGAATATGTAAAATCTATCTACTGTCGTTGCATATCTTAAGATGATTACTGCCTACGGGCCCAGCGGGTTAGTGGGCTTGAATATACCCGCAGTAGGTATGCCTGTCGAAAGGGGCGACTAAAATACCAAATTGATGAAAGGGGTTGTGTATCGCAACATATAGCTTGTACAACCCAATTGTCAACCTCACCTACACGTGGTGACTCCTATTTCATTAACAGCCGAGGCTCTGCTGACCCCGAACTCCAGATGGATCTAGGGGTGCGAGGGCGGGATAGCCTGCATATGATCATACCAAGTCGTTCTCGAGATGGTCGGGTTAGTACCTTTATGGTGCTTGTTGCCGAAATTTACTGGATCTGCACCCGGCAAAGGACCATCAACATCGACAACACTCGCCAAGGCCTTCGAGGAGTGTCCTTATCGCTACAACAACAGCAACAGCAGTACTGCTTGAGGTAATATTTTTGATATCAAATCTTAAATGAATATCTGAAAGCATTTATCTGATTTAACGATTGATTACTAAGTAAGAACAAGAGGAAATTTTTAGCTTTTTAACACAGAAATAAGTTCAATCTTAATATGGCTGGTCCTCTACCAAATGTCTCTATTTGGTTTCTTTTATCGCTCAATGGTGATTAAATTTAAACGTTATTCACAGCACCACTTGAGGAGCTAGTCATTTGTTTATATACTCAATCAAACTTGAATTAGTTTATTTGTATGAATTAAACGGGGACTGCCCTCATTGCTTTTAAATGTATAAAAATGGGTTCAAATCCCACTCCGGGAGAAAAGGATTTGAAGAGATTTAGAAGGTATAATAGAAACAGCTTGCCTATTGAATTTTTTTTACATTTTTATTGAGTTGCCACGGCGCTCTTATCTAAGTGTTACGGTTTAATTTTCTAGCTTAATGAGAAGTTACGCAAAAACCGACCCTTGCTTCATCTAAAAGAACTCTTACCCTAGGTTCTAATCATAGAACTTAACAGAACTTAAAACTGCAAACGCAATAAATAATCTAAGCTTGTGCAGGCTCGCCCCCACCGAATGTCGTGGGTACAAATCTCAGGCAAAGAAATATCGAACATTTGAAAAAATAAATTTCATTTTTATAATATGGCATTGCCGGGGCTTTTCGAATTGGCTCTAAACTAGCGATCATGGATGGTCCTTATTTCATCAAAGTACGTTGAGTTTTTGCTATATGGATCAGCTATATATTAAATTGCAGGAAGATTACACATGCTGCCTGTAGATCTGATAGCGAAGAATATGTAACTGAAACAAGATTCAACGTTCCGGGATTGCATCAGACCATACGGAGTATAGCGCAATCAAATATTGGAATTAAACAGAGCTTCATTCCATAACAGCGCTTCGATTGGGATCTTAAAGCCACTATAGAGATGGAAAGCTGGCGACAGGAGGCAGGAATGCCAAACTAGGCTACACACATATATACCACTGACTCCAAACCAATGGAAAATACGGTCTGCGTTATACTGCGCTGATGCGGCAATAAACATATCCTTAAAACGGCGGCGACTGTGGTCTGCAGGGATCCTGGGTTCAGGTCACGGGCAAAGCAACTCAAAAATTTAGAGGAATATTTGCTTAATAAGATATGCTTTTCTAAAGCCTTCTTGGCGGCACAAGCTGTGTTCTTTTCTTTCTAACAAAATTTTATATTTACCAACAATCCTAGCACATTTTGTTATAAAATAGCGGAAATTGGGCAGGGCAGTGAAATGTCACATCATGAATAGAGGATTTCTGCACAATAGGTATGAATTATCAGCTAAAAGCACAGATTTGAGGCGGTACAAATATATATGAGGAAACCATGCAGTCCAAGGACAGTCAAAAAAAAACAAATTTATGTAGCTAAGAAAATTCTTAGATAAAAACCTTTCAACTCAAACCTTCTTGAGTTCTTTTATTTTTATTCAGCTTTTGTATTATTGAGCATCATTTGGTAGGTATTGTATTTGATTGCTTTCAACATAGTTGGCTTTATTTATTGCCATCAAAATTAAGTATACGCAATGGCGCTCATCACACACACTTACTATCATACATGTGAATGTATGTATATATATTTGCCGAAGATATATGCATGTACATACTAACTTCTTTGCGGTAAATCTATAAGCATTTAATATGATCCACTAACAAGTTTGCATTAAATGTGTTTTCATTAACATTGTGTGAGTATATCAAAGTAGTGAGTGAGTGTGACTGATGGACTTGATGAGTGAGTGCGTACAGAAGTTTTTGCTATTTTCTTGCCATTTTCTTATATAAGTTTATAAAGTTATGCGGGCTTATAAATGTTTTTTCTCATCTCATACTTTTCTTCTAGAAGATTTTTTTTTGACTTTGATTGCAGCAAGGAATTATCTACTCATTAAGTTTGTGATCCCACATTTTCATTTTGGGCAACATTGTAATTTTTCATATTTTTTCGTTTACTTATCGCATCTGTATTATTTTTTTGTGATTGCTGGCTTAGATTCGCTCCATCTCTCTTATGTCATTCTAGCAATTACTTTTTATAAAGTTATAAATGTTGAATTGTCAGTTGATTGTCCATTTGTCTGCTTTGCAATTTGTTTGCTGAATTTTGTTGACAATCAATTTAGTGTCTGATTGCAGAAAAATTTACTGAGTTCAAATCAAATAAATTTCATATTCTTTTGTAAGAACGAGTTATTGAAAAAAAAATAAAACACCACCTTGTATATTAACAAAACTTTCGCGCTAGAGATACTGAATACCACAATAAATGGCATGTGCGCATTTTAAGCAATTCGAAGTCAAAATTTGCAGTTTAGTGTTTTGCAAATATCTCGCTCTCTATTGCTTGGTCGCGTTTTCCGCTCAGAATGATTTTTTGTCAATCTTTTATGAGATACAAGAGCGGAAAGCGATTATAGATAAATGAAGCGAATACGTTCAAACTTGGTATTTGAAATCACATTGGAGTCTCCAGAAAAATCTATTATAATACTCAAAAATGGGTATGGCCTGCCCCTTTGTAGAATCGAAAGCTGTAACTACGGTATAAACTGTGACACTGAAGAAACAATTTTGTAGAAGTTTTGATTATTTTCAAAAATGCATGCCTTTTCATTATATTGTGACGAATATTATCAACACTAAGGGATACTATCATCTCTAAGGCAATAATAAGCAGTGACTTATATGCACATCAACAAATCAGTCATTATGTCTATACAAGCAGCGGAGAACAACGCACAAACACATGCATATATCTGAGATACTCCCAAAAGTAGGCAATAATTTGTGCAAGTGTCACTCACATATTCACGCGCATATGAGAAGCTATAAACGCAGTTATAGCTGGTAACTAACTGGTAAATTCTAAAATAGAAGCGCCTATAAATATGCCAACGAGGAAACCAAACAATATAAAAGCAGCAACAGTTGAGGCACGACAAATCAGTTTGTTTTAAGCAAGCTATCTGTTGCGAGGTATAAGTGTTATTGTGAAGTACTTTAATAAAGCCCATTTTACATTATTGAATAGTGGAGTTATTTATTCAACAGTTTAGTGATTCGAACGTTTGCAGAAGGTTGCAAATAAGCGAAATTGCACTAAATTTGTTACAATTTGTATCTTGGCACGCGTTATGGGGAGGTAAGAGTAAGTGTGACTGTAAGTAAGTGTAAGAGTAATGAATGTAAGTGCGGGCGTAATAGGTTGGAGTGGTTCCTGTGTGGGGAAATCTAAAATGTGAAAGTAGGCGAAATTTGTTCGGATTGGATGGAGGAGAGGAATGGAAAGAAGAAAAAAAGTAGGGAAGTGGAAAGAAAAGACACAAAATCCGAAGATGGAAATCAAATGGGACGCCATATCATCGATAACGATTTGCTATCGATAACAACCGTTTTCGAAGATTTGTCGATTTTTTCGAAGGGTTATTGCAAAACTTTCTAGTTTTTGTGGAAAAGCTATCAATGTGCTATCGAAAAGTTATCAACTTGTTACTCGATTTGTAATCAAGAAATAACTGTATGTTATCGATGATTTATCGGTTTGCTACCGATTTCCTATACCATTTACACTTCAATTTAAATTAAAACGTGCTCTGCCTAACGCACCGAAGCTTGCGGGTTTCAAAAATTTTGAAACATTTTTTTAGTTAGAATAAAGTTTTTCTAAGCGTGGACGCCCCTTTCAGTGATTTAGCAAACACTCCGATTGTATTTCCGCCATGAAAGACTTTTCAGTGAAAACTCATCTGCATTGCAGAAGCCATTCGCCGTTGGCGTAAAAAGGAGCACGACGCAAATTTGATGAGAAACTCGTCCTAAATCTTCTTCGGAGGTAAAGCATATTTATTCTAAAAATATCTCAATCAATCCGGAAAATCTACATTTGATCTATTAGGGTTAAGAAAACATTATGAAGAGATCCTATACGAATCCCGAAGGAGACCTACATTCTAGTGTCTGCTAGTTATGCATATTTCAATCTATAATTCATTTCTCGAATGGTTTCGTACAAAATAGTTACTAAACAGTAAACAAAACAATGCTCTAACGTATTTTGTTATTTTGAATCCAGTTTTACAATGAATTTTACTAAAGCAGTCTAAATTTTTTGCGATAGGTGGATTTGAAACTTTAGTGCACTATGCCTTATTTACGGTGGTTGTTTATTACTAGAATTCGATAGTACAATAGAGGTTATTAAAATGATTTTTAAGAATTTTCGATAAACCTGCGCCTTCTGCTATCGTTCGAATCACTGAGCTATCGAATAATTCATATGTTCTGTATAATAAATACTCTTTATTTATATCTGATTTTTATATAAGATCATATGTGCTCTTTATTTCTTGCATATTTGTGAGTAATGTTTGCACTCTTTGTGTACATGTGCCCGCCCCTAAGCTGCTGTTTACATGTTTGTGGCTATTTTCTATATCATCTGCAGCTAAAATAAAGCTAAATAAAAATGTGTAAGGCTAAGAAAAAAGGCAAAAGTTTAAGGCAACTTTCAATGCGTTTTATTAATTTTTTTCATAAAAGACATAACAGAATAAAAAATGTAAATTAATTTTTACTCCAATATCATAAAAAGTATAAAAAAATAGTTATCAGATGCTATCTGGGTTTTAATTTAAAAGGGATACATGATAAACAAAACTCCACTATAATCTATAAATTTTCGTAAATTGTTTGAGGTAAATGGTTTTTTATTTGCAAATTATAACGCCGATAAAACTATCTTCAATAAGCCAATATACTTGTTGACCATTTAAAGAACCCACGAAAGATGTATGTGTTTTACACCGACTCCATATCTGGAGAATAAAATTTTGGAGGATATTTTTTGGATATTTTCATGAAACTTTCTGGGCTGATCGAACCGATGCCGATTGGTGACCCCTGTTAAATAAAGTTTTGAAATAGCTTATTATGAATATGAGAAAAAGAGGTTGAAGTCAGATGGTGGATTAATATAAATCCGAGCAATTTTATTTGTGCAATATAACTTATAATAAGGTTATGCTATGGTACACCAAACCTACTTAAAGCCGTTATTAAAACAGCTTATTTAAGCTTGATTTTGGATAGGCTATAAATAAGCCTTATATAAAAGGTCTTAGTACAGCAAATAATTTCTTATTTTTGTTGGTCCATAAGACTTATTTTTAATAAAGTTGTTATATTCCACATTATGGCTTATAAATTCCTCACGTAAGCTTTATTTCATATGAGCTATAAGCCTTACACACAACGGTATCTTTAAAATAAATATTATGTCTGTTGACATATGTACAGAATTTGAAACAGCTCAAGTCCATCGTTTTACGCAGCATATATGTATCATTGCATAGTTCTTTTGTCTACATGTTGACTTAGAAACCCAGTTATATGCTCCTGAAATCAAAAATTTAATTTCGCTCGAAACGGTTTCGAAGCAGATGAAACAGTCATATAATCGAGAGGCAAACACACGGAAAAAGTTACTATGCCTCGATTTCTGCCTACCATAATGCCAACATAATCTAATTCTTAGCCGCTCAAATTTTTTAAATCTAGCCCAAATTAATTCAATCTTCTTAATTTGAATTTACATGAAACTGTTTTTCTAGATTTTCTAATATTTGCAAAAAAAAAGCTAATAAGAGCTAAAATGGCAACACTGATAATATGCTTGCATTGCTGCTGTTGTTGTACAGCATTTATTAACAATCGGCATTGATGTACGAAATTACTAATATTTGCTTTATTTTATGAATTTTTGCCATGATTTTGACAAATAACGATAGTGCGATATCGATAACCTTGACGAAATTTCAGGAGAGACCGAAACATTTCGGAACGTCGTGTCATTCTAATAAAGCTTTATTGGTGGAACAAAAAGCTATGGTCTAATAAGACGATTAAGTTAATTGGCGCTTAACCCTTTAAACGGTTATGGCCGTCCAACAAGGCGCGCCAGTCGCTTCTTTGTTGGGTTAACTGACGCCAATTGGTCCCACCAATGGAACTTAAATCATTTTCCACCTGATACCCCACCAGCGCAGTGGGGCCACCCCGCTTTCCCTACTTCCATAGGTGGGTTACGATAAAAATACATTCTTGCCAGCGCACAGTGTTTCGTGAAGGACAAGCTAGCTGTACAAAATTATTTTCTGATATCTTCAGTTCTATATGTAGTCATTTATTACAAGTAGGGAGTTATATGTTGTCGCCATAAGTGCCAGAGCCCCAATATGTAGCCCTTTTTTCTTGTGTGATTCTAAATTTTTACTTCTTTTACTTTACTTCTCCCTACTTACTACTGATCAGGAAAAAGTTATAGCGTAAGTTTTCTTTTATAATTATGTTACCGATTCATTATCGTCACTATCATTCGATGAGTCACTTGTGGAATAGTCCTGAGCATCATTACTGGTGAAAGGTTGAACACACTGGGTTCATTTATTCCTATACAATCCTGTACAGTTATCGGAGGACAGTAATGTAAACTGTTCTGAAGTCAGCTTTTAAATTTTTTCACTTGGGTATAAGTACATATTCATAAGATCTCTGATTCGTGCTACACGCGCACTGCTTTTGTGTGTTAGCATCCGAGAATCGTCTCAAATCTTTATTGACGGACGTCTTGTGCTTCCTTTCAGTAAAGTTTGACCAATACGGCAGAAATTGCATGAGTTTATATTAGTCAGTACTTTCATGCACTAAGATTTTGTGACTGTCCTGGCCTATAAAACCACAGATAGAGATTTTTGGTGAATATTTTTATTTTAGCTTCACGCATCACCCTCGTCCAAATATCTCAATCTTTGGATATTGATATTATACTCTGATGCTACATGCGCGAAGGAGATTACTCGACTCGTTTGATGGCGATTACTTCCCATCCCGTAATCTCAGCACTAGCCTCAGAATTTTTGTCGAAAACCTAGAGGCAGTATTACATCATTGGTAATAATTCAGATCCTAGTTTATGGTTGATCTACTATCAATCCGAGTCGCATTTAACAATTTATTCAGATTTTCGTTGGAAAAGGCGTTCTTCGTTTTACAGCTGTGCAGTCAAGCATTCAAACATCTTATCCAGGCATGGAGAGTAGACAAGCCAAAATCAAGATTATCTCGGTTAGGCATAAAAACCGGTGTCTCATCACACAAAACTCATGAGTGTCAGCACTGCATGTGAATTTTTGCTTATATGTACTATGCCCAGAACTTCCATCGCAACTCCACTTGCTGATTAAAGTAAATGACACAGATGTAGGTAACAAACTAACAAGAACTTCTTGATTTGCTAAAATTAAACTTTCAACAGTTTTATCTAATACGGCTTGAACTTTAATTTCAGCACTTGTTTCACCCACATCAATCTCATTTAGGTAGCATTCTGCTTAGCTTTTCTTAAACTATAAATGATGGATAAACCTTATGGCCTGCCTTGATAATACACTTCCGAGTCGTTTGGTACCCATGAGTCGTCGACTTGCTGTCTACATGGTATGCCAAAGCTTCTACATTGCTCAAGCATCTTGCACTTGCTCACATGTTTACCTTGTTCGTGGTTTTTTGTGTGGTTTTTTGTGAACTTTTTATAATATTAGCAATATTCCTGTTGCCGGACATCCACGTTGATGCTTCTGCCGCATAAACTAACTCATCAGCACTAATGGACTGCAGTAGGTCGTTCACTCGACGACGTTTGGTCTTTTGACTGGAAAGCGGAAAGTCCTTCTGTGGTCTTCAGGGTCCTGGGTTACCTGAAGGTGAAGCTGGTTGCTCTGATGGCAACCTTGAATCCATCGTAATTGTAAACTTGAAATTGTTCCCGAAAGCCACTCCGAGTTTTTATTTCAAAATCGCTCCCGATGTCTTCCAGAGCTGTTCCATTTCTCATCGATGTTGGACGAATATTTTGAAATTTGTTGACTTAAATTTCTTAAAGAATGCTCAGCTACTTCTCTTAAATCAGCCATAAGTAAAATACAACTCAACAACTCCTTAATTCTCGATTCCTTCGATTATTTCATCCAAATTTCTAAAAACTCCATTCTTGGTATGGTTAATACTAAATCTACAAAAAAAAATTTAAAATAGAAGTGCAAAGAATTCGTAATGGTTTTTTCTTTCGGCTATTAGAAAATACTTGGGATATAACATATGTAACATTTGGCGCGGTACACGCGGGTACACGCGCGTACATATAACGTTTCCCTTTCTAAAATTAAAAATGTAGGTAGAAAGTACCTTTTCTTCCCTAATACGGAATCTTAATATATGAAAAATATTCTAATTGCGAAAAGAATACTATTAAAAAATTCAACTTACCTTCGAGCTTAGAATCCATCACAAAAATTATATAAAAGTGTTTAATTAAAAGTATTATGAAAAGTTATATAAACACAATTTTTGTAAACTAATCAACGCAAATTACGGCCGCTACTGCTTACTACTTTCAATTACTCAAAATATAATAAGCGAAAAAAACAAATGTGTGCAAAAATCCAATTATTTTGTTTTCTTTCATTTTCCATTACAATATTCTTGGAATAAAAACTTTGTTTTTGTCCAGCTAGCTTGTTCTACACGGAACACTGTGTAGCGTAGCCGCTGCGTTTTAATTCGCTGGACTACGCAGATGTCTCCGTAGGGCCCGTTAAATGTGCTTCGGTACTCACCTTCGCCAACGCGTAGAGGCTCTTAAATCTTTTGAAAACTTTTCTCTCGAACCTTCCCAGAGCCACTTCGTCTGATTACTTAGGTTATCATTAATTTATTTAAAATAATGATTGTAGTGCGTTTTAATTTTTGGTAAGCGTCTATCTTTATTATTATAATAATTAATATCGGCTAATTTGCATACAAATTTATACTTAATTACATTACGCCACAGTTTCTTGGCATATAATTTCATAAATAAATTTAAATATATAAACTCAACTCACAGACAACTTGAAGCTGAGCAAAAAAAGGAGGGGCCATTCAACTGAATGGAGCTATAGCAACTGAGTAAATGGGAGTGAGAAAGTTATGTTCGGCACTAATTGCAGGCAATACATGAATATACTTTACAAGAGAATGTGCAGATGGTTGTCACCTAACGAATGCTGACCAGCAAATAGTCACTCAGCTTCATTACGAAGTTGTTACGTGGGCGAGAGGTCAGAAGTTAGAGTGAAATAATCTAAATTGAGTGCAAAAAGCAAATAGCGTTCATATTTAAGAAAACCGAATACGGGCAGTGCACGGACTTTTAAAAAAGAATCGTGGTAGTGGTAAATTTTTTTCCAAGAAAACAATAGCTACAGTTTAGCACATTTCACGGAAATAACACTTTTAAAAAAACATGTAAGCAAAACAAAAATACCCGACTTCGGCATGTTATCGTTTACTTATAACTTTTTTCATTTTCGTTCAAATTATTTACAAAAACACTGATGAAATAGCGCAGGAAAATATTTGCTGCTCATTTATACATTTATCATAAACAATGTTTGAATTTGTGTACAAATTTTTCAAAATTGGTTATTTTGCTAGTGTCACTTCTTAATGTTAATTGGGTGTGCTCGCAATTAAATACGTTTACTAATGACGCAGTATTTGGTTCAGTGCGAATATATTGAAATGTTGGTAGATTTTCGGGCTTGGTGGTAGAAATGGTGAAAATGAAAATGCTAAAAGTTGGTAGTTCTACCAATAAGTGGTAAAGTCCGTGCACTGAATACGGTCATTAAACTGTCTAATGTTTGGTTTGTTGCGCTAGTACTTACTTACTTACAGTCACAAAGTTGCTTTGACAAATCTCTTCCGTTTCCGTTAAAACCATCACTTTTTTGTCTTTTTTACAGTAGCACAATTATATCCACAAAGAAGAATGACAAAAATTTTCCGTATATTATCTTTGCATTTATTTTCAAATAGCTCGCCATTTGCGATAGCTTATCGATAAAAATTTGATAAAAAAATTAATATTTTTGAAAGCAATCGATAACGAGTTGGTAAAACTCCGATACCCAATCGATATCTTTTAGATAAATAATTGATAACTTGTCGATATTTAATCGACATTTTTCGATATTTTTTCTATAGCAACCCGAAAAATCGTCGATAAATGTCTATCGCTTCGATATTTACGTAACATATCGATACCTTGTCAGTACCTCGCCGAGGCGATAACACGCCTTTAACAAACCTTTCCTCCATTTCCTTTTCTTTTCTATTTTTTCTTTCTTTGTCTTTAAATTTAATTTAATTTAATTTATTTGATTTAATTTAGTTTTAATTTAGTTTAAATATTATTATTTTATTTTATCTTATTTTATTTTATTTTATTTTGTTTTATTTTATTTTTTTCCTTAACACGTTCGCCACCAGCGTCCCATATATTTGACGTGGGATGTTTCAAAAACTCATGTCACATACCTATATGTGTCGTAAAATTACTAAAATGTTATTTCATGAAGGTTTGTAGGTAGTAATTTCTTGCATGTTTTAGTACCTGGCAGGGTGTCAGATACACCCGAAAGCTGCGGTTTGTGTATGCGCTAAGCCGCTATTTTAAAATTTCGTTCTTTTAAAGGGTATTCCCCGAAGTTTTGCAATGTGCTAATTAATTTGCAAATAAGTTTTAAATGTGCTTTTATTAGTTCATTCCTGTCACAATGGCCTTAGAAGAAGTTCTTATGAAGGTTCTTCTTGAATAAAAGTGTGCATATTGATTTTAAATATTTTAAGGTAAGTTATTTTACAATGTTTCAACTATTTATATACTAACATAGAAAACATATATGTATTTATATATATGTGTATATTTTTCGTTGATTGTTTAGAATGGAGGGTCGAAGAAGAAAACAAGTACCTGAGGAGGAAATTCTTAAGGCTATTTTGAATTCCAGCGAAAGCGACCTGCACTTTGAAGATTCCGGAAGCAGCTTCGCCCCAGAAAGTGAGGATTAAGAGTCTGGGGAAGAAAATTGCTCAGGAGATGGGAATGACATAGAAACGATCTTGATGAAAACGTGACAAATGAAAATGAGTGGATGGACTTAGAGCCCGAAACCCAAAACATTGAATTTACAGGGAAAGGAAATTTCGATAAATTTACCACCTAGATTATGCCCATATCTATGCTTTAGAGACTGGCATATCCAATAAAGTATACATATGTATATATAAAGTAATATAAATGTTTCATTTATAATAAAAAAATTCAGTTTATGTTTTATTGATAGAAATCAAACTATTTAGTGACTCCCATATGTGACACAAGTACTTCCCAAAACTCATGAAATTTATATGTGACATATTTTTTTGTTCGTGAGTGAAAGCGCAAAAAATCAATGAGTGGCGAACGTGTTAAGCTCCACTTTGGGCTATAATTAACATCGGTTGTATACAACAAGACATATAAAGCTATATATGTGACCAGGCTTATGAAAAGGTGGCTTATGACTCAAAAAGAAATTGCGAGAAACAGCTGTTAAAGAAAAACATGCATTTCTTCAGGACGTTTGTGCTCTTCTTTTTGAGTCATAAGCCACCTTTTCATAGGCCGGTCACATATACGAAATATAGGTACATTCATAATAATCTGTAAATTATATGCCAATGTCTAAAAACGAGCGAACATGGAAGTTGTTGATAGCATTACTGCCTTTGAATAGTTAGAAGATTGTTTTCTAATTGTAGTTTCTCCAGGGTCGTCATAAGGGTTTGGGTATCACGCCTGTTGCTGAAATAATTCTGGCTCTATGCTTATTTTATCAAGGTGCCATAAAAGCTTCATTTTCTGAGCAAGTCCTATGTACTTTCTTTTCTTTTCCGTGTGCACGTATTTCAAGTTTTGCATGTTGTGAACCCCAATATCAATTAAATACGCGTTCTTTTATTTTAGTATAGTTTATATTTGCTACTTTCTAGCACTACCGAGGGAGTATATTTATAATACGGGACCTTTTCTGTAAGCAGATTCGTACGGATTTCCAAGCACTGGTGAACGATTTTCGCTACATTGTTATGTCGTGCTAATGTCTGTTGCTGTGAGCATAACGCAAGCTCCTGTTATGTGCTGTAGTGTTTCCGACTGCTGTTGGCACTTCCGGCATTTGTCACTGTCGATTTCAGCATGTACAATGTAATTAAGTGATTTTTTGTGGCGATGACTTGGTCCTGTATTGCTATCATGAGGCCTCATTTTCCATAAAGATTCCTGAATTCTTCAGCCATAGCTTTGATGCAACGGGATCAATCCACGGTTGGTTTAGTAAATGAGGTGTCTGCCATGGAGTGTTTTCATCTTCCATTCATCAATGAGTATAGAATCGCTTCTTCATTCTATATGTCGAGATTAAACAGGTTTAAAGGCGTATAGTTTTTATCCGCTCCGCATGCAGCTTGGTGTAGTGCTGTATTCTGCCCTAAGAAATACTGGCGTAGGTTTGCGATCTGCTTTTAAATAGATATTGGATATCTATCAGACCACGGCCTCCTAGACTTCTAGATAAGTTTATTCTCTTCACTGCAGCTTTCGGGTGGATGTGCTCCGTATTTTGTGAGCAGTGTTCGAGTCGCCCTTTTAACACCTTCCAACTGCGTGTCAGACCATTTTAATACTCCGAAACTATACGTTGGCACTGGTATCGCAAACGTGTTTATTGCCTTAAGTAAATCCTGCCATTAAAACCGATTCAAGGAATGATCTGGTTCTATCTAGGAAGCAGTTAGTGATGTTCTGATCATGACATATGATGTATTCTTAATTTATTTTATTTTATTTTATTTTGTTTTATTTTATTTTCTCTTTTTTCTTTTCTTTCTATTTTGTTTTGTTTTGTGTACTTTTATTTTCTCTTCTTTCTTCTCTTTTCTTTCATTCTGTATATTCTCCAAACACCTGCATGTACATTCTTCAGAACCAGAGGCAAAGTTGGAAGGATGGGTGTGCCAGTGATGAAGTAGGATTTCATAAACCCTTTTTGGTTTTACTTAGTCCGTATTTGTTCACGTTGTTTTGTACAGGCATCAGCATCAATCTAGGAATCGAAACTGCTTATCGCTCAGGTATTATTTTTAGGAATTTAAGATTCCTCCCACTTGCAGGTGCGTGCGACAACCCATATATATATCGTTATGTATGATCTCTACTCTACTTTGGCAGATGTCAGCTGACCAAAGTTTATTGTTGCTATCGTCACAACATAAGCCTGGCCAAAAACCGCAGCACATTTGATAAATTATACTGAAAAGGGTTAAACATACATTAAGAGAAAATATCAAGCGAAAATCAAACATTAAAAAAATTATGAACGAAAGCTTAATACGGACAAGAAATTGAGATAAAATAATTTCTCCTGGCGTTCGACTGCGTGCCCATTCATAATTGGTGTGGCAACAATACCTCAACAACATGCTTGAAGGATAACTTCAAAAGCAACTATAACAACAAATATTATGAAACAGTAATACATGATGTACGAGGCGAACTAAAGCAAATCTAAAACGAGATAAAGGAAAAATTAAATAAAAGTCGCTGCAGTAGCAGTAACAACAACTTGCTGCAAACACTATATGTGACCCGGCCTATGAAAAGGTGGCTTATGACTCAAAAAATAAATTTCGAGAAACAGCTGTTAAGATAACATGCATGTCTTCAGTTTCTTACGCCCCGATTCTGAGCGTTACCGGTAAAATAGTTCCCAGAACATTATGTAACCGAATATCGTGTAGAGAAATTTGAAAGGTAGTTTTCTTCGCTTTCACGGTTTCCACTTTTGTCATTTGGACCAAAATGGTTCCTTCCAACCCCATTTGGTCCGATGGTACCTTTCTTCAATTTTGGCCCTTTTTAGGTCAGTAGCCACGACTGGTACTTTTCCCACTTAAAAATTCACAATATTGCCCAAAATTCGCCACACTTTCGTTAGCCCCCATATAATTTTGAATTTACTTCAATGGAACTCTCACCATAAAAATTGCTCAGTCAGTAAAATGTACCAGAACAATAACATTTCACCTAGGATATTATTTATGCCAGGCATTAAAAGAAAAGTGTTGGCAAACACATTGTCGTTAAAGCTAAGGCCACACTGAGCTGCACTACACTGCGCTGCAAATATTCTTCGCATGTATTCTTATGAAACAATTCACACCTAGCGGCAGCACTGCGCGGCGCGGCCGTGAGCGGCACGTTGATCAAATAGCAAAAAAGTGAAGCGCCGCTGCCGCTACATGTCGCACCGCTTAGTGTGCACAGCACTTTAATTGTTGATGAAATAACCGACTAATCAAAAAAACTCTTGTTTTATAATAATATTAATAACGGCTAGATATTTCGATCGGTTATACAACACTATGTAAAATATATGACTTAAAATTGCTTCTCGCCTAGCATAGCTTATAGCGAGCACTTTGCGTGAGCTTTACACTTTCAAAATTATACAAAGAAATTCTATGCATTACTTCTCGTTTAGGCACTTTGATATTTATATCCTTCTCACCCAGCTCAATGAGTTCAAGGAATTCCAGGACTATTGTGGTGTTAAGCCACGCAAGGTAATTAAAACTAAGTATCTGGCACAGAGATATTTTAACTCGAAGACAGAAGGAGCAAATGCAAAAGAGATTTGATTTCGGAAGAGATGTTTTGTATAAAATTATTCCCGTAGGTGCTAGCAGAACCCCTGAGGCCTGGGATCAAAACTCACACTTACTGAATCTGGGCTCTGATATGAAGTTTAACGTTAAGGGAAAAAGTAAGCATCTATAAAAATAGCACTACCTAAATTGCCTAGTTTCATTTATGAATTACTGAGTTTTCCACATACATAGTTCGGCAACACCAGACGCAAATTTTGAACCGTTTCTTACTAAAACCTAACTGCACATCAACAACATAATGCTAGAGCCAAGAGCTTGTGACTAAAACTATGTTCACAACGTTTGGTTGGTGAAAGACATAGACTTATCCTATGTCAAAATATAGTACCATTTTTGTTGCATGCACATATATTTGTTTGTTCAGCTTGAATTAAAGGAAAGTCTTTGAATATGTTTAGTAAAATTTATAAGGAAACATCCTAAAATTTTTGTATTTATACTATAAAATAAAACAAAAATTTGGTCCTTTTTCGATGAATTTTGTCCCAATGAAAAACATGGTGTGGCAACCGTGTTCGCTTTACCGAAAATGTCTCACTTGTAGATACTAGGTTTAACGATAAACGGACGATGTGTATAATGCATATTGTGCATGATAATTTTCTACATAGGTATATTGTAATTTTATTCTGTGAAAGTACATAATGTAAACAAATATGTATAGCAGAGGCACACATTTTATACTCAGTTGAGCAGAGCTCACAGAGTATATAAGTTTGATTGGATAACGGTTGGTTGTACAGTATATAAAGGAATCGAGATAGATATAGACTTCCATATATCAAAATCATCAGGATCGAAAAAAAAATTTGATTGAGCCATGTCCGTCCGTCCGTCTGTCCGTTAACACGATAACTTGAGTAAATTTTGAGGTATCTTGATGAAATTTGGTATGTAGGTTCCTGAGCACTCATCTCAGATCGCTATTTAAAATGAACGATATCGGACTATAACCACGCCCACTTTTTCGATATCGAAAATTTCGAAAAACCGAAAAAGTGCGATAATTCATTACAAAAGACAGATAAAGCGACGAAACTTGGTAGATGAGTTGAACTTATGACGCAGAATAGAAAATTAGTAAAATTTTGGACAATGGCGTGGCACCGCACCACTTTTAAAAGAAGGTAATTTAAAATTTTGCAAGCTGTAATTTGGCAGTCGTGAAGATATCATGATGAAATTTGGCAGGAACGTTACTCCTATTACTATATGTACGCTTAATAAAAATTAGCAAAATCGGAGAAGGACCACGCCCACTTTTAAAAAAAATTTTTTTAAAGTAAATTTTAACAAAAAATTTAATCTTTACAGTATATAAGTAAATTATGTCAACATCAACTCCAGTAATGATAGGTGCAACAAAATACAAAAATAAAAGAAAATTTCAAAATGGGCGTGGCTCCGCCCTTTTTCATTTAATTGTCTAGGATACTTTAACGCCATAAGTCGAACAAAAATTAACCATCCTTTGAAATGGGTAGGGGCATAGATTTTATGGCAGTTAACTGTTTTTCTGTGAAAATGGGCGAAATCGGTTGATGCCACGCCCAGTTTTTATACACAGTCGTTCGTCTGTCCTTCCGCATGGCCGTTAACACGATAACTTGAGCAAAAATCGACTATATCTTTACTAAACTCAGTTCACGTACTTATCTGAACTCACTTTATCTTGGGTATGAAAAATGAACGAAATCGACTATGACCACGCCCACTTTTTCGATATCGAAAATTACGATGAAAAAAATGCCAAAATTCTATACCAAATACGAAAAAAGGATGAACATGGTAAGGTAATGATTGTTTATTGAACGCGAATATAACTTTAGAAAAACTTTATAAATGGTTGTGACACCTACCATATTAATAGAAGAAAATGAAAAGTTCTGCAGGGCGAAATAAAAAACCTTAAAATCTTGGCATGTATATTCATATATAAATAAATTAGCGGTATCCAACAGATGACGTTTCTGGGTCACCCTGGTCCACATTTTGGTCGATATCGGAAAAACGCCTTAACATATACAACTACCACCACTCCATTTTAAAACTCTCATTAATACCTTTAATTTGATACCCATATCGTACAAACACATTCTAGATTCACCCCTGGTCCACCTTTATGACGATAATGTCGAAACGGCGTCCACCTATTAGAAACTAAGGCCCATCTCCTTTAAAATCTCATTACACTTTCGTTTTGTGCCCATATTGTACAAACAAATTCTATGGTTCACCCCGGTCCCCTTTATGGTCGTATCTCGAAACGGACGTCCACCTATGGACTAAGGATTACTCCCTTTTAAAATACTCATAACACCTTTCATTTGATACACTATGATCGTACAAACGCATTCTAGTAGTCACCCTTGGTCCCCTTATGGCGATATCTCGAAAAGGCGACCACCTATACAACTACCACCAGTCCCTTTTAAAACCCTCATTATTGTTATTTTATTATTTATTGTTAAAATATAATTAAAATTACAATTAACCTAATTTATCTGCACGTAGCTAGCCAGGTCTATCGGCTTAAACAGGTTAAAGTTCAGATTGAGAGGTATCACGGATAGTATATAATGTCTTATGATATTAAATGGTAGATGAAAAATGTTTAGTTCTTTAAAAAATTTGACAATTCTTATAATATCTGTTCGGAAGGAACAGATAGATATGGATTGGGTCTGAGTCTTCGAATGTTGACGACGTATGGGCGGATAGGCCAGGACAATGTTAAAGAAGTAAATGGCTCCCTGCGGAGTCTTTGTTAGGTGGTGTTGGTGAGTCAGGAGTGTATGACCCAGCCTTGGCGTACAAAGCATCTGATTTCTATCAGTTGGTATCGTTGTTGGAAGTTGTATGCGGCGCAGTGAGGGTTTACTTGCTTTATATTCATTTGGAAGTCGTTCCAATTTATGCGCACGTGTGAATTTAAAGCTCTCGAGTATATTTTTTTTTATTGTATTGTACTAAGGGGATTGTACGAGTGGAGCACGATTTAAAGCAAGTTTTGCAGCATTGTCAGCATTTTGATTAACGATTAATGCCCGAATTCCAGGGATCCACATTAGTTTTTGCGTATGGTGTATTTTTAATTAATAGTTGTTGCAGGTGGAATATTGGGGCCAGCCTGCCTTGTATGTTTTTTGCAGCGTAACACTGATTGACTGTCCGTGCATATTAAGGTCTTTTGCTTACTTTTTTACGAGATTTAGCGCTGAGACTATGGCCTGGAATTCGGCGTCGAATATGCTAGCGTAATCCGTAAGTATTCCGTGGGAGAGGTTTTTCCATTTTCGTGCGTAACTGCGAATGCAGTGCCATGGCTTTGCTTGGTGCCATCTGTGAACAGCAGGTTCCAGCCGCTCTCTTTCAGCGGGTTACACTTCTCACGGAAGATCAGCTCTTGCTTATATATCGTACGTATGGTGGTGACTCTGTTTCTTGTTAGTGAACAAGATTGTCTCGATATAAAACATTTGTGAATCATACGTGCCCTAGGTGGTGGTAGCTTGGTTTCCTGGTTGTCACTGGAGCTATGTGAAAACTTAAAGTACTCTGCGAGCCCTTTGCGATCTCGCATAGGCTGACTTATGGGGTCAATGGTTGCTTCTCTTCTGTGAGATAATTTTAATTCACACTGGTGAAGTATTGTGACAGTGTTGTGCGAGAGGTTGTATATTATACGACTTCTGAGGATAGTTATGTGCGATCTCAATTGCTTGAAATCCTCCTTCTGGCAGGTACAGTTTTGAGAGAGTGTTGTCCTAATATGCGCGTAGACTTCTCCGTACTGCAGCGATGGAATGTTGGCGCTTTGGATTTTCATTAATGTGCTAGACTCGTGCATTTACCGTATATTGTAAACCGGTAATCTATTTTGGATTGGATTATTGATGTTTTGTTAGATTAGTAATGTGTTTGTGTGCACAAAGCTTTTCCATTATGATGACGAGTATTTACAATGTTAAGTCTAGGTAGCTAGTCACTTCTTAGTTTAATACAGTGGTGCTTATAGCTACGTTTATTGTCCAATATGACACCTAGTATTTTTATGTAATTTACATTGGCTATGTTGTTGTCTTTGATATGTTGATGTTGATGTTGTTACAATATGTTTTCTACAAACAGCAGGATGCTTACATTTCTCAAGTAAATATGAGCACCTGAGTGTTGTATGAACCATTCTCTTTAAAGATCTAAAGCGTTTGAATGAATTTTCGATATCACTTTTTGTCTATTGTCGGATATCAGAATAAGTCATCGGCATACAAACATACTTAATGTTATGTTGGTAGGCTCAGATTTTGCAACTTCATCAAAGGCTATTAAGAAAGGGTTACAGAAAGTGGAGATCCTTGGGGGATTCCATTGTGTGTTAGTGTAAATGGGAGGAAAGGTGGTTGTTTGCTTGGCAGCGAAATTTCCGGTTACTTAGAAATGATTTATATAGTTAAATATTTTGGGTCCCACTCGCCACTCTTGATAGTTTCTGAGGACTATGTGGCTTCCGATCTTGTCAAGCGTTGGCAAAATCAATTGCCAGTTACAGATTAGTGATTTTTTGAGGAAAATTGTTTTGGAGAGAAGTGGTGGTCTAAGAAAAGCAAGCATCTAGAGTACTGACGCCGGCTTTAATCCGACTGAAATGGTGGTTAATGTTTTTTTGGTTGTTAAAACCACATTAACCTTTTTGATGATATTTTTCTCCATTATTTTGCTCATACATTATTAAGAAGCGTGGGGTCGGTAACTTTCTATAAGGCGAGGGGTCTTTTTGTGTTTTCAATATAGGGACAACTATAGCTCGTCTTGAAGCTTTGCTAATTCCGGTGTTATAGTACTGAATTGTATCGTGATGTAGTCGTTTGTTTAAAAGCGATTGGGTGTATGCTCGCATTTCATATTTATTTGAGCGTCAAGCCCAGGTGACTTTCCTTGCATGTTTTTAAAGCCGCACTCGATTTCCGTAGAATTAATGGCGTTTCACAGGTAGAGAGCAAGCTGGTCAGTTGTGTCCGCTGCACGCATGTGTGGGATGCTGTGCGCGGAGGCATATGCACTGTGGCGAAAGTTGTCGAAGTTTCTACGGAGATTTTGATCATTTTATGTGCAAACTCGGATGAACAGTGATAGTGGAGTTGTGTGATGATAGTGTTATTTAGTCGAGTCTTTAATGCGGGGATCACTATGAGGGATTGTACTTTCCAGTGAGAGTTTGTAATACCTGTCCAAATTTTTTGGGTGGAGCTAGCGTAGGGTTGAGATTTCTTTAGTGAGCCTCTTCAAAGCTTTTGGTTTTTGCTTGTCTCTTTTCTCTGTTAAATCGAGCGTTGCACTTTTTATATGTTATCAAGAGTCGAGAGTTGGGCACTTTTGGTATTCTCTCCAGGCTTCCATTTTTTCATTTCGTAGCTTTGTTCAGTTCTCGAGTACCACCATGTGACATTTCTTGACACTTTTCGCGGGTTATCCGAGGTATTGTTAAGTTGGCTGCCTCTCTTATAGCCCTTGAGTTATTGCGGCTATCTTTATTTGGTTATTTTGTCGAAGTCGGGCAGAAGCTTTTCATTTAGCACTTTACAAATTTGTCCCAGTGCTCTTGTGGTATTATATCTAGAAGGTCTGGTAGGGTTAGGAGATTCTGGGTGGAAATTTCTAGAGAGCACAACTATCGGAAGTGGTCGCTGTTATGAAGATCTTCTAGAGTATACAGGATATAATGGAAGTAGTGTGGTGAACAAATGGTTAGGTCAACGTGTGTAAAGGATTTATGCGTGGAGAATGTGTAGACTGTTGTTTATTAAGACACATAAGTCGAGGCTAAGATAAAATCTTCAATTATTGTACCTCTGTGATTAGCGCTTGTGACCCCAGAGAGGCTCCAGCCATTAAAATCACCACGATATATATACTGTGTACTTATGGCGAGATAATCTGTTGTAATTCTAAGTTGTGAGAAAGTGTTGATTTGGTAGGGGATATATACCTGAAACATATGGTGATAGGGCTATGAACAGTTGAATTCACACACTGCGATCTATGCTGTCATAACATCGTGTGATGGAAGTGGTGTTCACCGTCTTCTGCTGTGTTTTAAGGTTTCTGTGATTAATATGGCACAGCCTTGGTTCGCGTGGCACGATGTTGTGAGTTATGGAAATACGTTATGTACTGCTTTGGCAGTAGGCAAATGAGTGGATGTGGTGTGGTATGGTATGC
>JARSSU010033016.1:0-31715 GCA_029619165.1 Eurosta solidaginis | reverse complement strand
AAATCTGTATTAATACTATTATCACACATTCCTCCTACAAGTAGTGTAGAAGTATTTAGCAAACATTTAGGCAATCTAGTTTACGTTAATAATATCGGTAAGGAAGGCCTAGAAGTTAGTTACTTCGGTGACTTGAATTTAGGTAATATTTCATGGCTCAGTAATATCAGTATCTTCTGTCTACTAATGTGTAAACTGATATAGATTTATTAGTTACAAGTACGCTGCTATCTAATGGTTTTAACCAATGTAACGCTGTCATAAATAACGGAGGCAGATTTCTTGATCTTGTGTTTGTATCCAATGACTTCAAGGCATATTGTAATGGATATCATTCACCTTTTTTTGCTAACAGTATTCATCACAAAGCACTATACATAAATTTTGAATTTTATATATATTGTAACGAATTTGCTTGCAAATCCTCTTATTTGCCTTTTTGCTAAGTCGTATCACTAAACTGTTGAATAAATAACTCCAATATTGAATAATGGGAAATGGCTTTTATTAAAGTACTTCACAATAACACTTATACTTTGCAATTAGCTGGCTTAATAACCAAACTGATAGCTTAAATGAAACTGACTTTCAAAATAATACTGCTATTGCTCGCTAGATATCGTCTTAATCGAAACTGCTTGACAACTCAAATCAAACTCATAGTGTACGTATACAAGTGTGTCAGCTAAGCGATAAACGTCAAAACTACAAACAGCCTCGCTCACCTGATGCAAATCTCAGGTCTAGAGTTGCATCAGCTGAGTTGCATTTAATAGTTTAATAAAATTTGTAGTATTACAGATGAAATAATTGCATATATTTCATAGTGTGTGTATACAAGTGTGTCAGCTAAGCGATAAACAAAAAAACTACGAACAGCCTCGCTTACCTGATGCAAATTCAGGTCTAGAGTTGCATTTTTGGTACGCAAAAGTACTTCAAGCTGAGTTGCATTTAATAGTTTAATAAAACTTTGTAGTATCTGTAGATGAAATAGTTGCATATATTTCCGCGGAATAAGAATACTAGAAGATTTGTAGCCTGCAACAATGCGGAAACATACGGAAAGCAAAATTTATTTAAGTTAGAGTCAAAATATAAAGCGCCACACGTGTAACATGGAAAAATTTCACTTCTAAGGCTGTTTACACAAATGCATCAGAGCAAATTATATAAACGCTTTGGTCGCTTCAAAGCAAAGATAACGTACGGCGTTTCATTGTTTTTCGTCTGGCGTTGTCATAGCGTAGGCACGCAACCAAAGCATTTATGTAAATTTTTCGATACTTCGCCCTACAGATGAATTAATGAATGCAACACAACCAAAGCGTCTGTGTAAATCCGCCTATATTTTGTAGCTGTAAAAGTCTCCTGCAAATAAAATGGTGCTGCAAGTGCAAACAAATCAAACTCCTATATGACACTACTTATTTTCTATGTATTTTTCTTGTATTTTCTCCTATATTTTTTGTCGAAGGAGCCAGTAAGGTTTTCAGTACTGGTGTAAGTGTGTGAACTATATTTAAAAAACTAACGAAATACATACAAGAAAATACAACGTAGTTCATTAAAAACGAACAAGCCAGTTTGTATTTCGATAGGGTTTTTTGACATTAGGCTGTTTCATCTTTATTTTTTCTGACAAATGAAAATTTGTTTAGGTTTGAAAATTTTGTGTATAAAACACAACTAATTCAAAGTGTAAATTGTGTGTGCAAATGAGTTTTCAATAAGTGTACATTTTTCAGTTTTTCATAGTTAAGGAATTGCCTCCAGATTCTTGTGTTACACAAATATGGTGAACTTGGTACAGAAATTCAAATTAAAAGTTTTTCAGAATAATTTGAAAAGCTACGTTTTCTCTGATACTTAAAGAGTAACCCTCCTATAAATTAAACTTTTAATAAAATCATAACTCTGAACTGAACACTTTTCGCCAGGATATAAAATTAAATGCTGTGGAACAGAAGCAACACTTTTGTGACTACATAAACCCTGTTTCAATCTTTACGTCTCGCACAGAACCCTAATTGACCGTTTTCAACCGAAACAAAATGGCAACCCAGATTTTCCAGTTGTGCTCACTTAAGCGAGTGCCTGTCAGAAATACGTCAACACACTTGTACTTGTACACTATGATCAAACTGAATTAACTTCTTACTCGCTTGCGCGCTTTTATAGTTTACGCTGCATACATCTAGGCTCTTATATTTCCAGAACTTACCAACTATTTCGTGTGTTTATAGTTCTCATATAGTTTCTACTTGTTTATATTGTCTACTTTTCAGCGTCTCCAGATGTATGTGAGTTTGTAGGTTACAGTCTCTCGCACACACATAGGCGTATAAGTAAATGCATCTGTGTGTGACATCTCTCGGCTGCCTTATATATGTGTTACATGATTTGATTACTGACGTAAATACCGCTTAGCATGGCCTTAGCATCGCCTTAGTGATGGTATAGCTTAGTGATGCTAATATCCGTGACACTGCCCTCCACCTAAGTCTGATCGTCCGATTAGACGAATCTCTCGATATAACCGCTACTAGACTCTCCAAATGAACCACCCTTCTATTTCGTGGTTTCCCAATTGTTTGTATGCGGTAGATGGACATCACTGATCCTTTTTACACTTTGTACGGGCCTTCCCACTGCACAAATTTGAAGGAACACCTTTCCGCCGGTGAGAGTTGTACAACAGTACCAAATCTCCCTCCAAGAAACCCTCCGAATTATTCTTGTTTTCGTACCTGTATTTCATCTACTACTCATTATCCTGGATCGTTCCCTCGCACGCTGTTGCTTGGCCAATGAAGAACTATTTCGCAGAGCTTGATCTTGACGGATTGACTTTGCATCATCAGTATCGTCTTGACGTTTCCCAACAGTAGTACGCGCTGCTTGAAACCACCCTTGCATTCTTTCTGGAACATTCTTTCAGTCGTTTAGTGCGTCCATTAGGGTTTGTTAATGCCACTCTTTTTCTCGCAGGTACTTTTGATTTCGCTTTATTTGGCCCCATCGATCCATCAACCTTGCTCGATCTACTTTCCTTGACTTTCGTGGTCTCTGTCGAATCTCCTCCACCAGCACTCGATTACTGCTGAACCCCTTTTCCAAACTGAAGTTAAGTGGCACATCTTGATTCTCATAATGCATCACCCTTCTCTGCATAATCGATCTTGCTGTCATGGTCAACCAAGAAATCCACTCCCAATATAACTTCATCAACCATCTCCGCCACAACGAATTTGTGTAAAACCATGACCTTCCCATTAAGACTTCAGCAGATCACTTCTCGCCGGACTTGGTTAACTCGCCAGTGACCGTACCAACTCGCTCCAGTAACGGTTTTCACTATCCTGTGGCCAAGTCAGATCGGATCAAGGAATGAGATACGACCGTATCTACAGTCAGTACACGATCCTTGCCATCCACATTCCCTCTGACGTAGACTGCTTGATTTCCTTCCAATTTGCGACACAGCTATCACAGGACATTCAATAGCCGGGGCAAGTTTCGTTCTTTACATCCGACACGCTCTTGCTCATTTCCTCCAGCTTTGCGTTTACGTGCCACCCACATTGTTGGAATTACTAGGATCAAGATCGCAGTGACGGGCATGTGACAGGACTCCGCATTTGATAACTTTTTCACTCCGCTTTTGCGATCCTTTCAGCGCCTCCAAAATTGTGTCTACCAAATCTGGTCTTTCCACTTCCACACGATGAGCTTTGTATCTGGTTTACGCATAGTGAGGCCGTTTTCCTGAGTCAATGTATGTGATACCGTTTCAGCAAGTGTAATTTTGGGTTTGCATATTTCGCTTCGCTTCGTTTCTATTGCCCGTATCCATTTATAAAACTCTGATTTTTACCCTCTCAGTGTAATCCACGGTGCGTCCGCATTTGCCAAATGTGCCAACCTTTCAACATCGCGGCAAACTCCTGCAAAGTCCCATCGCTCTTTGTGACGGTTTTGCAATTCAATTTTGAAATCTGTTTTCTATCTCGCTTCATAACGTGTCTCGACAGCGGCCATCACGCTTCATTAGCTGTTCCGTTCGTACTCTGGAATGTCTGTAAGATTTCGGCAGCTGTCCTTTCAATGCTACGAAGAGTGCAGCACTGTATCTTCACATTCCAGTTGTTCACTGTTGCGGTCTTCTCAAACTGTAGCTTAAAGGCCTGGAAAGGAACAGACCGTGTCATGGATGGTGTTTTACCTTTGGATTGCTTGCTGAACAGCTGCCGATTTAGTTGTAACTGCTCCATACGACCTTTTATATCAATCAGAAGTACTTCTGCTTGAAGTGAGCCATTTTTGCATCTGCGCTTCCAGTTTTGATGATACCTGTTCCAAAATTCTGCCGACATTCAATATACGTTTCCTCTGTGTGCTTCCATTGAATGCCATATAGTCTTATGGTCGTCCAGTTGAGATGAACACTTGCGACGTCATTTCTGAATACGTGCCCTCCTGTATTCCATTGGATGCCATATTGTATTCTGCTCTTCCATTGGGATGCCATATATGTCTTCTGCGATTCCAATGTGATGACATGTGGTAGAGTATTTGTGATGATTTCGGAGCATTTGTGCCGATATTGCAGCATATCATGTTCAGGTCTGTGTTCGCCAACTTACCTGCGGTGGTTCATTTTTCTCTTCATTTTTGTTGTTGTCTCGTCCCCATCAGGATAAAAGACATACTCTTCGCACATCATTCCTTCTGCTTCCATTGCCTCTCGTAGCCGTGCCTGAAGTTCGAGTGTAACGCCGCTTGTATTCAATCACGGCTCTCCAACTCCTTCTTCAGTTGCTGGATCTTTCAATTCACTGAACTTTGCCATGTCCTTGTTGTCCTCTGGAATTTATTCAACATTCCTCTTCTGGACACACATGTAAGATTTGCTGCAAATCCTCTTATTTTGCCTTTTTGCTAAGTTCGTATCACTAACTGTTGAATAATAACTCCAATATTGAATAATGGAAAAATGGCTTTTATTAAGTACTTCACAATAACACTATACTTTGCATTGGCTGATTAAACCATTACGAATAAATGACACGACTTTGATATACTGCTGTGCCCGCTAGATATCGTACTTTATCAAACCAATCAACTGAATCGTCTTACTCACTTGGCCGCAAGAGGCTGCATACCTGAGGCTCTTCATTTCCAAACTACCAACTATTCGTGGGGTAAGCAATGTTCACTTGTTTTTAATGCACTCGCGTCAAGTATGTGAGTTGTGTAGTTTATCCTCCCGCACACACATGCTAAAGTAAATGCATCTGTGGTACATCTCTCGGCTTGCCTTGTATATGTGTATACATGTTTTATCCTGACAGTAAACCGTTTAACATGGCCTTACATCGCTTATGATGTAGCTTAGGATTTTCCAGTATGCTCACTAAGCGAGTGCCGTCGAAATAGTCACACCTTGTACTGTACACATGTCAAACTGATTAATTCTTCTCCGCTGCGCCGCTTTTATAGTTTACGCTGCATACTCTAGGCTCTTATATTCCAGACACTACCAACTATGTCGTGTGTGAAGTTCTCATATGTGCTGTTTATAATTGTCTACTATCAGCGTCTCCCAGATGGATGTGTGTGTAGTTATCAGTCTCTCGCACACACATAGGCGTATGCCTGTGTGTGACATCTCCGGCTCCTTGTATATGTGTATACATGATTTGATTACTGACGTAAATACCGTTTAACATGGCCTTAGCATCGCCTTAGGTGATGGTAATAGCTTAGTGATGCTAATATCCGTGACAATATGATTCTATTTCAATGATTCTTTGCAACAGTACGACTACCTTAAAGGTAATTATTTGGCCATAAATGACTTTCTTAATTCAACCGTTTTGGGATTTCCTGGACCCTCCAAATAGTCCGTTGGTTTCTTATAAACATTTTCATTCCTTGACCACGTTATCTATTCGAGATTTATTCCATTGAAAAGAAAGTATATACATAATAAACCACCCTGGTTTAATGTCGCTTATGTAATTTAAAAAACAGAAAAAACAAAGCCTTTAATTGGTTTAATTAAGCCAGAGTTAAAGTGACTTTACTAATTTTGAGCGGCTTCGTAAAAATTTTGAATGCCTTCATAATTTCTTATTTAAACAGTACATGTTTTAATGTTGAATCAGGACTTAAATCCAACCCTTCACATTTATGCATTATATAAATTCTAAAAGGAAGACAAATGGATTTCCAACTACTCTTACGTATAATGGTAAAGTCTCTGATAACACGCACGACTCTTGCAACTTGTTTGCTGAATTTTTTTGGGAGTGTACGAGTTGTATGACAACCAATCCCTTCCTGGGTTTCCATCACCACTTTTACCACAAATAACGCCATTTGTTGTCGACAATAATGACGTTTTCACGGGAGATATCTGAGCTCAAGTACCAGACAAATTCGGATAGTGATGGTTTTTGCCCAGCCTTTTTCAAGTCCTGCATTGAATCTTTAGCAGCCCAATAACTCGCATTTTTCAATGCTTGTCTTTGCAGTGGTATTTTCATCGATGATTTGAGGTATGCTCTATACACATCATTTACAATCAGGGGACCGAAATAATATATGCAACTATAGGCCTGTAGTAAAGCAAAGTACGCTGGCCAAGTTGTTCGACACTAGTATTCAATCGAAACTTTACCTGCACGTACGAAGCTCGATCAGTAACTGCCAACTGGTTTTATGCAAGGCAGATCCACATGCACAAATTTACTTTTAGCCTCCCATGAGATCGTAAGGGCATTTAATTACCAATCCCAACAAGATGTCATATACTCGGATTTTTCTAAAGCGTTTGACAAGGTGGACCATGATATCCTGTTACATAAATTGAAGCTTTATGGCATTACTGGTTTACTTTAAGACTTTTTCTCTACTTTTCTTTGTGGTAGAAAACTATTCGTAAAGATGGGTTCAGACACCTCGAGCAGTTGCGTAAACGCATGGTCCGGTATTCCTCAAGGTGCCCACTGGCCCATTGTTATTTTTATTGTTCATAATTATCTACCTTTCACACTTCAAGTTTGTAAAATGTTTGATGTTCGCCGATGATGTTAAGCTTTTGCTGCGAGTCGATAGTATCTCTGATAGCAGAAATCTACAATTTGATTTAAGTACTTTTGAGATTTGGTGTACATGAAATCACCTATACTTAAATATCAACAAATGTTTTGTCATATCCTTCACAAGGAAGACTAATGTACTTCTGTACAATTATGAGTTGAACAACAATGTTCTCACTCGTTTGTTCCGACATCAAAGATTTAG
This sequence comes from Eurosta solidaginis, assembly GCA_029619165.1. Lineage (NCBI taxonomy): Eukaryota > Metazoa > Arthropoda > Insecta > Diptera > Tephritidae > Eurosta > Eurosta solidaginis. The sequence continues at coordinate 24,404 of JARSSU010033016.1, read as the reverse complement.
GAGTGATCTTCGACACAAAGCTCTTGTTCAGTAAGCACATTGATTTCATTGTGTCCAAATCATTAGCAATGATAGGCTTTATTCAAAGGAATGCGCGGGATTTTAAAGACCCTTATACCATAAAATCTTTATATACTGCTCTCGTACGAATCCATATTACGATGTATATTCCCAACAAATTGAAAGAGTGCAGAAAGTTATCACGAAATTTGCGTTATATAGAGTCAACTACGAAGATGGTCCCCCAACTTATATAAGTAGAAGAAATCTTCTAGGATTGCAATCTTTGCATGACCGACGAATTTATAACGCCTTAATATTTGTGTATAATGTGGTGAACCACAACATTGACTGTGATGACTTAAAGATCTTATTTAATGTATATTTACCCCCGCGAAGTTTACGAAATAATCGTCTGTTTGTCGACCCATTTAGTAGAACCAACTACTCGATGAATGAGCCCATTACAAGATGTGTTCGTCTTTGTAACAAACATTCCGAAGTGATAGATTTACATGTGAGTTTTTATGTGTTCAAGTTTGTTTTATTTACAATATTTTATTGAGGATGTTAAATTCATAATTAATTAAGAAGCTAACATATTACTAAACAAATAGTTATTCTAGTCTGTAAGATTTGTAATCAGTAGACGGAATTAATAAAATAAATAATAAAATAATTTCCGCCCACAACAAATTTTAAATATAGGATCACCCTAACATGCGTTGAATATTTGGAAGGGAGGTAGATACGCACAAAACATAAAAACGCAGCGGTCAATCAACCCTTTGCACACTAAAAATCCAATGCACACAGTTACAAATACAACATACATAATAACTTAAGTGAACGGAGATCAACAGCAAGTCGTCAAAATAAGCGTCGCTACTAATTGGAATTTTGCTATACATACTTACGCACTAGCATACAACACACCAACGCCCGCCATACAACAGAAGGCAGAAGCATTGGGCAAAGCAAAACACAACGTTAGAATCAGATGACAACAAACAAATGTACAAACACGCAATAGTTAATCGAAGGCTGAAAGCACGGAATGCGGGGAAATACTGCTGATTGTTTACAAGCAAATTTTTATTGCTCCCCATACTATATTCAAATTAAATATATACTATTATTAAATCAAATTGAATTAAAGTAAACTTATTAAAACAAAAGTGCTTTAAATTAGTTCTAGCGAAGAGCATCTGTTCCGGCAAGAGTTTTTTAGCTGAATCAAAATCAAAGAAAGCAGGGAGTGCACCTTAACGTTAAGCTAATCGTTTATCAAAAAATTTCCACCGTTTCCGCTGAAACACTTCGAAATATTATCGATAAAGAAATTATCAAGATAAATTGCATTTCGTTTTTAACCGAAACGAAAAGCTTTCGTTAACGTTAAAAACGTTAACAAAAACGTGATAATTTATGTTTGAATTGTGCTGGCAATGCTATAGCCATGGTGAAGCCGTAAGGTGGTAACAGCGAGCGAACATACACACACAAACTCCATGTAATTTGTTTGTGTAATTCGTTGGTTGTAATGTCAAAAATACTCTGAGAAATGTTCGTACTGTCAAAAATTCATGAGAAAAGTTGCAAAGCTTGGCTAATGCTTTCACCTTTAATGACTCCGCCATCAATCAGCTTTGCCAGCATAGTTTGAAAGTTAATAATCAACATAAACGATTTGATTTCGTTTTGATATGGCAGAAAACGAAACAAAATCATTTCGTAAATTTGACGTTCTTAACGTTAATAAACGAAACGAAATGACTTTGTTTCGTTTATTAACGTTAATTATCATAACGAAATTATATCGGTTTCGTTGGTTAAGCATGCCTGAAAGAAAGTCAAGATAGAAGGTAATCATACTATTTGTTTTTTTGTGCAAATCAGCCGCTTGACATAACAGCAACAACCAACAGTTTTCATCAGTTTCCGCGACTAGCGCATCTTTTGTCATCATCACATACTGTTCCTGGTTTGAGTCCTGGATAACAGCCGCAGCGACACCTGTACACAGCCCTTCTCAAGCTTTTAAATCATCAAAAAAAGGTATTTCCACCTGTTTGCATTTGTATTGGCTTTAAATCAGTTTAATAATAACCAAACATTTTTTTAATATGTCACCTGGTGCTGGAAAGCGTCGTGGTGAGGCTATAAATAGTGATGCAGAACCGAAAACCCCGCGTTTAAGTGAAGCCTCGTCCAACATAATTCGCACTATTGACCTAAGATTAGTCAAAAACAATGAGTTGTTTTGCGAAACAAATTTTGGAGTCCGAAAGCAGCATTATGGAGTTGGTTGCGAAGCAAATTACTGACTCTGAAAACAGAATTATGGATGTTTTTCAACGCAAATTTGAGGAGAATTTTGACATTTTTAAACGTGATTTATCGGATTTAGGGAAAGAGTGACCCGCTTAGAGACTTTTTCAGAAAAAATCGGGGCTATTGAAGCGGAAATATCCGTTTTAAAATCAAGTTTATCAATGTACGAAAATCACGCAGCTGCTTGTGCAATCCGAGTACACGGAATTCCTCGTGTAGACTCTGAAAAACATACATAACCATCTTTGTTTTTGCTCTAAACTTCAGCCGCCTACACTCAAATCATATTTCGAGCTCGAACTATTCCTGGCAGCCAGTTGACCTTGCTGTTATAATTAAATTTCAATCCCCTACAGAGAGAAATCGCCTACTAAAAGCTGTCGCTGATTTCCATGCGACTAAACAAGACGTGGCCTTCGCCTGACGCATGTGGGAATAAATTCAGATGCCCGCATCTACGTCAACGAGTCACTGAGCAAAAGCAACCATGAAATTTCAAATGAGCACTGAGCCTTAAAAAACGGAAAAAATTTCTTTCTTTTTAACGATAAGGGTCTCGTTTATATAAAATATTCTAATAATACCGGTCCACGTCTAATACACTCTGCTGATATGCTTAAGGAGCTAGAAAACAATATCCAGACAGGGACCATTCCTTTCGTGTTAACCTTACACTTGAGAAGATCACCAGGAGCCTGACAAATCTCATCATAAATATTTTTATATATTTCTATCTAGCTGTATTCATTTGTTCTTTGTGTTCATACTTTACCCCCATACTTTATTCGTTAAGTATATACTACATTTTGTTTGAGTTGCATAGCAGTGTAAATTTAATGTTTCTTTTTTTAAGTCCTTTTAATGACTATGTCCTCTTCTAATGTTATGAGTTCCAAAGACTCTACTTATACTATGTTGCGTGTCCTTGGCAAGCAAGTAAGCGGGCTTAATATAATTCATATAAATGCTCAAAGTTTATTTAAAAAGATTGGCGAATTTAGATACTGTAAAATAATAAATGAGCAAAGGTGAGGGTTTGGGTTTTTAATTAATTTATTTGCAACGCGATGTGCGAAAATTATAAAGTAGTAAGAAGAAGAAAGATGAAGAAAGTTGAATCAAGATGAAACCTTAAAAATAAACAAAATTACAGAATTTAATTAATAATATGCGTAGTTATGACAGACCAGGTTTATGCTGTTCGTGTCATATAATATAATCAAAAATATTAGTGACCAGCTTTTCGGTGTTCGCCTAATATATTATTACATTCCTATCTAACAACAAATACTAGAGACCAGCTTTTCGCTGTTCGTCTAAGTAAATGCTTGCCTATCCAACAACAAATACTAGAGACCAGCTTTTCGCTGTTCGCCTAAGTAAATGCTTTACACACACATATAAATGTAATACGCTGGTATATATGTAAGAAGCCAACTTTGCTTTGTCCGTCTTTCACATATTACCAGCGTACACTATCTAATTATTTCTTACCTATTGAGTGAACGTTCGAAATCCAAATGAACAAACACTCAGAGGAACACGCTATTTATTGAAAATTTGACAAAGCTTTTTGAAAATGTAAAAATAGAACTTACGGATATGTTTTAGGTTAATCTAACAGAAAGCTGTGGACAGTATACTTATGCGGCAGTTACTCACGAACGTACGTACAAAAACGTGTCAGCTGACACGACCTATCTTATGAGTGTGCAATGTAAACGAAAACTCACCGACGTGCAAAGCCCGTACGTACGTAGCCCGGAACGTAGATCTCAAAACAATTTTGATTTTTTCCGTAAGAACGTGTCAGCTGATCGCTCTCTCACTAGACAGAGTTGCCTAGTAAACTTTTGTGCGCTAATTTTTGACCGTTTGCAATTTTATGCAAAAACACCTAATTAAAGTTTGAGAAATTGTGAAAATAATTCGAAATAATTATGTAAAAGCGCAGATTATAAATATGTAATCTATTTATACTCATTTAATATTTATTCCGGCCTTTTACAATATCAAAAATTAAATTGGAAAAAGTTGATGTTTCCATAAGGATGCATGCAAAATGGTCAATGGCAACAGTGCTTATCTGTAAACAATACACACACACAAATATATTATGTACATGTACACAGATGCACACATTGATTCCTACGGGCTTGTGGGTTTCGGCCAAACGTGTTTTCGTACGACAAACTTCCGTACGTACGGCACACGTCGATGGGTAATTGCCGCTTTAGTTAATGATCTTAAACTTAATCCTAACTAACACTATGCAAATATCTTAGTCACACATTATATAATATACACATGCTAAAGTCTCCCCCTTGACGGATGATGAGTGTTTGAACGATCAGTCGTCACACTTTGTTTGGATTTTCTGGTCTTCCTCTTCTGCGCATTGGGCGAACCGGAGATGGAGGTTCTTCATCATTGCTACCTCTGTAGACTGTTAAAGCTGAGGCGTGATACGAACTAGCGGTATCTCCGGTTGTTCTTTGGAAGCGACTTCATACGTGGTTGAGCCAATCTTACGAGTAACGATATATGGACCATCTCGCTTTGGCACAAATTTCGCTGTGACACCCTTAGACGCTTGGCTGAGTACATGTGTTGTTACCAGAACATCGGAACCTACTTCAATATTATCTTGAGGTCTGCGATGTTTGTCGACATATGCTTTATTGCGGTCTTGTATCAATTGCTCAGTTTCCCTTGCATTCTTGAGCCCTTCTATCATGCTCTTAAAATATGGCGTAATTTGAGGAATGAAGTTATCACTTTCTATGATAGCTCTGACATCATGCTCTATATCGTCGAATGTTCGTAGCTCTCGTCCAAAACTGAGGTATGCTGCTGAGTATCCAGTTGACTGACATTTAGCGGAATTCATGGCAAATCGTATATCAGGTAAGCCAATATTCCAAACATTGTGATGATTTTGGACGATTACTGCTAACTGAGCTTTCAGGTCTCTGTTTTTACGTTCTACTGGGGTTGGCTTCGGGGTGGTACACGGGAGTAAATACTTGATTGATACCCATACAATAAGCAACCTGTTGCATAACTGATGAAACGAATTGAACACCATTATTAGATTGTAGGCGTCTCGGTACACAAAAACGAAAAAATATTTCATTTATAAGTGTTTTTGCGCACACTTCCGCAGTAGCTTCCTTTAAGGGAAATATTTCTTCTGCGATGATATTCCATTGATACCCGTCGTCGGTCTTGGGAAGGGGACCAAATAAATCTATTGCAACTACTTCGAACCGTTGCTTACTCGCGGTGGTTTGTAGTAAACCCATCGGCTTCATTTTGGAAGCTTTGTAGCGTTGACACTCGATACAAGTACGTACGTGCTTTGTGATTTGTGCGATGGTTTTCTCCACACCATAATGACCTGCAGTACTCTCGTCATGGTATGTTTTCAAAATATGAGTTCGCTCATGTTGTGGGACTACAAGTTGTGCATCTTCCATGTCATCATTGGCATAGCAGTACAGAACTCCATCATTAATAAGTGTGGTGATTGAAACCACGTATTATTTTTTAACAAAACTTTAAATTATATTTTTTAAAACACCTAAATGTATGCGTCTATTTTATTTTTTATTTTTCACAATAATGAAAATTTTTGAAAATTGGAAAATCAGTATTGAAAATGAAAATATTGATAATACATTTGAAAATTACAAAGTTCAAAGTAACTAAAATACAAAGTTAAATAAAAATAATAAGAACCCTACAATAAGATATCCACGATTGCACTATAAACTTACGTTTTTGTCACTCTCTTCTATTGAGTTTATTATCTTATTCAAATACTCGTCTTTAAGCTGCTCAATACGTATTTCGCTTGACTTTTTTCGCGGCAAGTCTACAAGAAAAGTGCGTAGACAGTTTCGAGTGCTATGGCTGGTTTCAGGACAAGGTGATCGCGAAAGCATATCAGCTAACGAGTTCGTCTATCCAGGCGAATAATCGATACGGAAGTTATATGTTGAATTTGCAGTGCCCATCTGGCCCAAGCGACCAGACGGCGATTTTACGGTTAGTAACCATTTGAGCGGTTGGTGATCGGTAAGAAGGTGTACTTCAGCATCTTCAATATAGCCTCTAGACTTGGCGCATGCCCATACTATGGCAAGTGCTTCCCGTTCCGTGGTTGAGTAGTTACCCTCTGCTGAAGTAAGTAAACGACTTGCATGATTCGAAGGGTGCATTATCCGCGGCTTGTTTTCAAAATTGGTGGGCTGACTAGAAGCAGTGCCTTAGTTTGTAAAACGCTTCAATCTGCGGGTCGGTCCACTCCAAACAGCATTCTTTTTTGTGAGATCTGTGAGTGGTTTAGCAATTTTCGCATAATGTTCAATGAATCGATAACCAAGAGCACGTTTGGATAAAGGATACCAGCTCTTTTATATTACGACGCGCTTTACGCTCTGCAATGGCCATTGTTTTTTCTGGGTCAACCATTATACCATCAGCTGTGAGGACGTGACCAAGATACTTTACACTGGCACAGCAAAAACGACATTTAGCGTTGTTAACGCATAGTTTGAACTTTTCCAGCTTCTGCAATACTACATGCAGATCTTTTAAACGGTCGTGAAATGTAGGCGAACATATGATAATGTCATCAAGATACGCCAATATCTGTATATTTGGTATTGATGTTTTGAACCGATCAATCAGGCGTTGAAAGGTCGCAGGAGCATTACGAAGTCCGAACGGCATGCGCTTTGAACCTGCACGACCCAAAAGGTGTAATAAGGCATGTCTTATCCCGATCTTTTTCTGCGACAGAAATTTGAAAATAACCACTCTGCAAGTCCAAAGTTGTCATGTACTTGGAACTCTTTGCGGCGTGTAACAAATCATCCATACGAGGCAGTGGGTATCCGTCGGGCTTTGTTATAGAGTTTAGTTTGCGATAATCTACGCAAACACTTATGCTCCCATCCTTTTCGGTACCATAACAACCGGTGATGGCCAAGCTGAATCACATTCTTCGATAATATAGTTTTCATTATTTTGTGAATGTCGCTCTTCAACTCCTGAAATTTAGCGAAGGACAATCTATATGGTGGTAATGCGATGGGCTCGTGTTCACCCGTATCTATATAATGCTGAGCAATGGAGTAGGCTCATGAGATGCACCGAAAACTTCTAAAGTGTCATTGCAGCTGCATCTTTTCGGCTAGTGTTAGCTCTAAACCATCACTATCTTTTAAAAAAACGAAAGTCTACGGAAAGTAGTTCTGTTGTCCTGGGTTCTCTGACGACTCCAGTGAACAACCCGCCACCGTAAGCTCTTTCAGGTGTTATAACGTCTGGTGGAAGAGAATCCCTAATATATTCTAAATAGATTCGGTGAATATGTATCTGGCACTTCCGGGCCGTAATATTCAAATTCGGACATATACACTTTTTCGCTGGTTTTCTTCTATCACCACGTCATCTTGTTTACGTTTGCCAAGAGCACCACTTCCTTTCACTGTCTCTACAAGATTTAACTCAAGCGGAAATGGATTTGCAAAATCGAAATGTTGTGTAGGATCGCTCCTCAAAGGTACCAGTATCGTTGGGCCATGTTCAAGACAATCTCTACGTGTTCCATAAAGTCTGCACCTAGTAGGGTTCTTTTTGCATTGGTTAATACTTTAAATTGGATATCGAGGCATTTTCCACCAATCTTTGTCTTACAAATGGTTGTTAAGCATTCTTCAAACGAGAATCTGCCGTCGGCGATTGTAATCTCACACCTCACTTTCTTGAAAATATACCCTTTGTAGTCCATAACCCGTTTAAGGTTAACACTAGCAACGCTTGTTCTTGCCCCCGAGTCAAAGTATGCTTGTCCTGGTACACCAAACATTTCTATATTGACAACTGAGATATCTCGACCAATTGTGACATTTAAAGAATTGAAGCTTACCGAGTTCGGTTTCACTACGACCTCTGATTTAATACAGTTAGGGCAATTTGCACGAGTTACACCTGGCGCGTTGCATCCATAGCACGCGTACTTGGGTTTTTAACGATTGTGCTTGAGCTAGCTTCTCAGTGTGCGTTTCTTGTGCTTTTGCATTTTTCTTTTTGAGACATTCTTCGGTGCTATGCCCTTTTTTGCAACAAAATCCGCAACTTACTGGACCACCGACTGACTTTTCAGATTCTTCAGTGTTCGCAGAAGGAATTTTTCTTTCCTGTAGGCATAGTTCGACTTCACGAGCTTCTTTTAAAAGTTCGTTATAGTTTATTAACATCACGTTTTACCTTATCACGAATTTGCATGTGCAGCAATCCGAATAATAGACCTATTTGGTCAGCTTCGTCTGGCTCCTTGGTCAACTGAGAAAATAGCGCACGTTTCTTACGGATGAAGGTATCAATTGGTTCATTTTTCTGCTGTTTCAATTCGAAAATCTCTACATAAATACGCCATGGTTGCTTTAGAAGGGAAAAGGCTTCACGCAACATACGTATGACGTCAGAAAACGATTGTGCTTCAGACTTTACCCCACGCCACCATTCTGCAGCGTCGCCCTCGAGGACCATTGGCATACCGCTTATTGCATCTTCATCGCGTACTTTTTCGACTGTTTTATAAGTCAGAATTGCAGCAATGAATTCCTCAACTTTTGCGGAGCTACGTTCACCCTTGTAGCGAGCAGTGCAGCGAGAAAAAGAGCCAGGCCTTTCATTAACCTGAACTACAGATTGCAGAAATTTCGCAAATTGTTCTTCAGTGAGCGTAGGTATTTTTGTAGATGCATTAGAAATAGCTTTTAAACGTTCGCTTTGGCGAATAGGGATTTTTGAATTCCTCAAGAGGTTTGCCACTATGTTGGGCGCGAATTGTAAAATAATAAATGAGCAAGGGTAAGGGTTTTTAAATTAATTTATTTGCAACGCGATGTGCGAAAATTATAATGTAGTAAGAAGAAGAAAGATGAAGAAAGTTGAATAAAGATGAAACCTTAAAATAAACAAAATTACAGAATTTAATTAATAGTATACGTAGTAATGACAGACCAGGTTTATGCTGTTCGTGTCAAGTAATATAATCAAAAATATTAGTGACCAGCTTTTCGCTGTTCGTCTAAGTAAATGCTTGCCTATCCAACAACAAATACTAGAGACCAGCTTTTCGCTGTTCGTCTAAGTAAATGCTTTACACACACATATAAATGTATACGCTGGTATATATGTAAGAGGCCAACTTTGCATTGTCCGTCTTCCACATATTACCAGCGTGCGCTATCTAATAATTTCTTACCTATTGAGCGAATCCCAAATGAATGAACACTCAGAGGAACACGCTATTTATTGAAAATTTGACAAAGCTTTTTGAAAATGTAGAAAATAGGGGGACTCATGAAAGCATATAAACTTATAAGGTGTAAAATTGTATCCATTTACACCCGCTGTTATATGAACGCACCTAGAAATGTTCTTGATAAACTTGATTGTTTATCAGCTGTATTATTGCCAAACAAACATTTTTGATTGTTATACAAATTAAAAACTACCAAGATTAAGTGAAAAATCAAAACTAAAACGCCTTTACTTGCTGATGTTGGAGATTTTTTGATAAAAATGCCGTCTGTAATGTCTGCAAGGTTGCATTCCTTTTGAGTTTACCGCGTTTACACAATGAAATGTGCGCGTAAATTTATACAAATTGTGTAAATGATTTTTCATACAAATTTGACAGCTCGTGCGTAAACTAGATAAATTTATACGTTTACACACTTTATAAGGCATTTTTACGGTTACATGAGTCCCCCTAATGAAATGTGCGCGTAAATTTATACAAATTGTGTAAATGATTTTTCATACAAAATTTGACAGCTCGTGCGTAAACTAGATAAATTTATACGTTTACACACTTTATAAGCATTTATACGGTTACATGAGTCCCCCTAATGTAAAATAGAACTTACGGATATGTTTATGATAATCTAACAGAAAGCTGTGGACAGTATACTTATGCGGAAGTTACTCACGAACGTACGTACCAAAACGTGTCTGCTGACACGACCTATCTTATGAGTGTGCAATGTAAACGAAAAGTCACCGATGTGCAACGCCCTACGTACGTAGCCCGGAACGTAGAAATCAAAACAATTTTGATTTTTTTCGTAAGAACGTGTCAGTGATCGCCTCTCGTCACTAGACAGAGTTGCCTAGTAAACTTTTGTGCGCTAATTTTTGACCGTTTGCAATTTTATGCAAAAACACCTAATTAAAGTTTGAAAATTTGTGAAAATAATTCGAAATAATTATGTAAAAGTGCAGATTATAAATATGTAATCTATTTATACTCATTTAATATTTATTCCGGCCTTTTACAATATCAAAAATTAAATTGGAAAAAGTTGATGTTTCCATAAGGATGCATGCAAAATGGTCAATGGCAACAGTGCTTATCTGTAAACAATACACACACACAAATATGTTATGTACATGTACACAGATGCACACGTTGATTTCTACGGGCTTGAGGGTTCGGTCAAACGTGTTTCGTAAGACAAACGTCCGTACGTACGGCACACGTCGGTGGGTAATTGCCGCTTTAGTTAACAGCAAGCTTTGGATATTATGTATAACAATGTTGCCACACTGGAATGATCTTAAACTTAATCCTAACTAACACTATGCAAATATCTTAGTCAGACATTATATAATATACACATGCTACAATACCTTTTTGAAGATTCGGCAATCGACGTTCTTTGTGTTTCTGAGACGTGGTTTACCTCACGCTATAGTAACAGTTTGGTGAAGTAAATGGTTACAAACTTTACAGAGCTGATCGCTATGGTCATGGTGGTGATGTTGCGATTTATGTAAAGGAAAGCTTGTTTTGTAGATTAAGTTGTGTTTCTAGTGAAGGTGATCGTGTTGAATATGCGTTTGTTGAAATAGTTTCTAATCATGATAAGCTTCTTATTCGATGTTTATACCGACCCACAGTGTTTCGTGTAGAACAAGCTAGCTGGACAAAATTATTTTATGAGATTTTCCGTTTCATATGCAGTCATTTATTACAACTCCGTCATTTTTTTCAGCCATATGTTCTCCAAAATTTTACTTCATATGCATACATTTGCTTATTTCATATACAGTAACTCATGTGAATAAGTGACATAGATCCAAAAAAATTTACAGGACTTAAGAATATTACTTTATTGTACTCAAATTGAATGGACTAGAAATCTCAATACTTTAAAAAATTCTAAAAATTCGGAAAAAAATTAAAATTTTTTATGAAAATTGTCGAATTTTTCAAACATTTTTTAAATATAATTTAGTTTTTGTTAGAGATCGTGACAAATTTTCATATGGGAAATTAGTTAAAATAAATTTGAGAAAGCGAAAATTGTAAGAATTGTCCAAAAAGGGGTGTCTATTTATTTATGTGAGTGACTATACATATGTACATACATATTTATTTGAGTATTTATCCTGGAACTACAATTTTTACAAAATTATTTTATAGTACCAGTCAGGAATGTAAAAGTGAATTACAATAATAATAATAAGAATGTAAATAATTAAATTAATTATGTGAAAATTACTTATTACAAAAACTTAAAAGTAAAGTATCATACAAAGTAGAAAAGACAATAGATTTAAATTAAATAAAACCTGATCCAACAAAAAGTTATAGGGTAGGTTATCTTTTATAATTATGTTATTATTCGCTATCATCACTTTCATTCGATGAGTCACTTGTGGAATAGTCATGAGGATCAGCAACACTACTGTGAAAGCTTGAAACAACTGGGGTATTCATTGACTCCTCAACATTATCGGGGGACAGTAAATTTAAGACTTCTGAGGTCAGACTTTTAAATTTTTTCTTAGGTATCTCCCTAAAACTGTTAACTAAAGGATCCGATGTTATAAGCAACATATTCATAAGATCTCTATTCGTGGCTTCGCGTGACTGCTTTTGTGTGTTATCATTCCTGAATCGTCTCAAATCTTTGTTACGGGCTTCCTGTGCTTCTTCAGAAAGTTGACCAATAGGTAAAATTGCTGATTTTGTAATATCAGTACTATGCACTAAGATTTTATGAACTGTAACAGGCATATTAAATCATGGATAGAGATCTATGTAATGTTTTTTAGTCTCGACCACAAATTTTTCAAATCTTTGGATATTTATATTGTACCCAGATGCTAATGCGCGAAGGAGAGTGTCGAATTTTTTGATAAGCTTTACATCCAATCCCGTTATCTCAACACTGGCCTTAGAATTTTCGAAAAACATACGAGCAGTGTTGCCGTTATTGGTATTGCCGAAACCTGGTTTTGGTTTATCTACTATCAATCCAAGTACACTTTTAAATTTATTCTGGATTTCGTTGGAACGTAGCTTAACACTCTCTTTATCTGCCTCATTCCAAAGCTGCCATTTTTTTTTACTTCGAGGCGATAACTTATGTGAAGCAAGCATTTAAAACATCTTATCCATGCATGGAGAGTAGACAAACCAAAACCAAGATTATCTAGGTTAGGCGTAAAGTCCCGTAACTCATTATTCATATCTTTTGAAGTGGCACCACAAATATAACACTTTTGTGCGGAAGAAGTTTCAGTCAAGGCATTGCAAACTTTTCCGTCAATCAGTGTTAGAAGCATATTGTGATTTACGGAAACTTCGTATTCTTCGATCATGTTCTTTGTTGGCAACAACGCATTTACTTCCTCTAAAACTTTGTTCGTTTCAAAAACAATAAAATCTTTTGTTTCTTTAGAAAAAATAAATTTAATTGGACGACAATACATGGTAGAAGAAGGTCGGGGATTCTGCCAAACAATGTTACCTTTTTCATCCTGTAATTGAAGAGGAACGAAAGAAAATATAAACAAAAACTCATCAGTGTCAGAACTGCATGTAAACTTTTGCTTATATGTGCTATGGCCAGAGCTTCCATCACAACCCCACTTGCTGATTAAAGTATACGTCAAGTTTGTAGGTAATAAACTAACAAAGACTTCTTGATTTGCTAAAACTAAACGCTCAACAGTTTTATCTAATACGGACTGGACTTTAATTTTCGCACGTGTTTCACCCACATCAATATCAATTGGATAGCATTCTGCCTTAGCTTTTCTTAGACTATAAAATGATGGATAAACCTTATGGCCTGCTTTGATGCTCCACTTCCGAGTCGTTTTGTACCCATGAGTCGTCGACTTGCTATCTACGTAGTATGCTTAAGCTTCTACATTGCTCAAACATCTTGCATCTGGCTCACATGTAATCTTTTTGCCGGATATTTGAGTGGTTTCCTGTGATTTTTTTATAATGTTAGCAACATTTCTGTTGCCGGACATACGCGTTGATACTTCTGCCGCATAAAGTAACTCACTAGGACTTCTAGATTGCAAGCGGTCATCCACTCGACGCCGTTTGGTTTTTTCACTGCAGCTAACAAAGTCCTTCTTCGTCTTCCGGGGCCGGGGTTAACTGAAGAAGTGGTTGGTTGGTATGATGGCAAATTTGAATCCACCGTTATTGTAAATGTGAAGTCTGGACCCGAAAGCCACTCCGAGTTTTTATTAAAAAATCGCTCCTTATGTCTTCTAGAAGTGTTCCACTTTTGATCTAGCTTCGACGAATGTGCCGATATTTGTAAGCTTAAACTTTTTTGTATTGTATTGTAACTAAACTAAATAATTCTTTATATCTGGTTTCCTTCGAATGTTGAATCCAAATGTCAAAAAACTCCGTTCTTGGTACGGTTATAACTAAACTGCTTTGTGTTGTTGATTTTCCGACAGGGTGAATAGTTGATGATTGTTGTGCTGCCATCTTAAGTGTCGTTGATCGTTCTGATTTGTTATCAGTTGTGCAGTTACATTCAGGTATTGGCCTAGATGCCCAGATGGTGTTTTTTTGTGTAGCGTTCCTGTGTGGTTATACCTGCATTAGGAATCCTTTGTATGTACCTTTTTTTATGCCTTGGTGACTGGTGCGGTAGGTTGTGGCAGGTTGAAGTCAGTGATCTTCGCCTTTTTGCTTTTAGTGTGCTCTTGTTGACCTTGCGCGTTTATTTTTGTGTGGTTTATGGCTACGTGTTTGTTCCTTGTACCTGGGAATTGGTTTTGCTGTTTGTGGATCAGCTTTAAAGGTTCAAATATCTCGTCGGAGCTGGTACGTACATACATCCTTTTTTATATGTAGAGAAAACTATAAAAAAATTTAAAAATAGATGTGCAAAGAATTCGCAATGGCTTTTTCTTTCGACTTTTAGAGAATACTTGCGACTATAACATATGTAAAACTTAGCCCGGATGTCCGCGGATGTATGTAACTTTTTTGTCCCTAAAGTTAAAAATATAGAGAAAAAATACCTTTTCTTCTTAACTACGGATTGTTAAATATATTGAAAATACTCTAATTGTGAAAGATTTACTATTAAAAAATTTTACTTACCTTCGAGCTTAGAATCCATCAAAAAAATTATATAAAAGTGTACACATAAAAGAAATATGAAGCTTAATATTCAACAAGAATTTTGCAAATTAATCAATGCATTTTACGGCCACTCCTGCTTTCTTACTTCAATTACTCAATACATATGAGCAAAAATATCAAAAAAAAGCAAAAATCCCGTTATTGTGTTTGTTTTCTTTCATGTCTCATTACACCTTTCTTGGAATAATAACTTGGTTTTTGTCCAACTAGTTTGTTCTACACGAAACACTGTGCGATCCAAGCAGCAGGTGAATTTTGTGGATTTCACCGAATTCGTTCAATCACTACTAGGCAACTACAGTAATATCATAATTGCCAGTGATTTCAACAGCAATTTGCTTGGAGATAACTGTTTAAAAGTAAGTATGGAATCTCTTGGACTATATCCGACAATCTTATGAATCGTATCTTATTGATAATTGTGGAGGGGTTGGTTTATCTCAAATTAACAGTTTCCATAATTCGTTACATCGCACTCTTGATTTAATTTTTGTAACTAATAATATTAGTTTTGTTATCTCGGAACCTGCGTCTTCAATTTCGCCACCAAACTTGCATCACCTGCCCTTAAAGCTTGAAATTCAGTTCTTTGAGTATTTCTGTATTCCTACATCAAATATGAAAAAATCGTTCAATTTTCGAAGATGTGATTTTAATCGTTTAAATTCTGCTTTACGTGGAGTTGATTGGGATGCTATGCTTGGCGAAAGTGAAGTTGGAAAGTCTTTCAATGTATTTAAAAATGAAATTCATAAGATTTGCGAAAAAATCGTGCCGATATATAAAAATAAAATTTACAAATCTCCCTGGCACAATAGTGCGCTCAAACATCTAAAAAATTTGAGAAACAAGTTCTTTAAAAAATATAAGTTTACTAATCAGCGTCGATTTTATGATTGTTTATTGTTTATAAGAAAAAATTTAACAATCTTAATAAGTCTTTATATGCTAAGTACGTCAGAAATTTTGAGGTAAACATCAAGGGCAATCCGAAGAACTTTTGGAATTACATTAACTCCATGAAGAGCGTATCTAGCATACCGAAATCAGTAAGCTACAATAATATTACTGCCAACTCTGTTAATGATGCTGCTAATCTCTTTGCTGACTTCTTCTCGGCGAATTTTATCACAGATAATGATTTAACTGTGGAAGATACAGATAAACATACACAAGTTAATTAAGTCTCCCTCTGCTAATAATTTTGGGTCACTTACTCTCACTGAGGCAGACATAATTGAGGGGATTATAAAACTTAAAAATTCCTCCAGAACTGATGTTGATAATCTTTCAGTTATTCTATTGAAAAATTGTCCTTCTCTAGTACGACCCTTAATGATTATATTCAATAAATCATTGGAATCGGGTATTTTTATTGATGACTGGAAACAAGCATCCGTCACTCCCATTTTTAAGTCTGGCAACAAAGTAACTGTTCTAATTACAGGCCTATTTCCAACTTCGAAGCTATTGAATGTGTTGTCAATGACAAGCTTTACTTTAGCATTAAACACCTGATTTGCGCCAATCAACATGGTTTTGTCCCGGCCAGATCCACATTACGAACCTCGCTGTCTTTTCTGAGGATTGCTACGCGGCATTTAGGCGGGGTTTTCAGGTTGATACAATATACCTGACTTCTCCAAAGCATTCGATAAAATTTCTCATAAAATTTTAATTGCGAAATTAGCTTGTTATGGGTTCCACTCTACGTTCCTACAGTGGATTAAATCTTACCTGCACAACAGAAGTAATGTTGTAAATATTGACGGTGTTTATTCGAAACCATTTTGGGCCACCTCTGGAGTGCCCCAGGGCAGTATTCTGGGCCCTTTACTATTTATCTTGTTCATTAATGACATTAGCTCTTGCTTCTCATCTACCAAATTTCTGCTTTATGCTGATGATCTCAAGATCTATTCTGAGATCAGTTGTTATAATGATGTCGTTGTTCTTCAATCTGAGATTAATAAGCTTTATATCTGGTGTGTTAAGAACCGTCTTTTCCTTAATATAAGTAAGTGCCACACTGTGACGTATGGTAAAATGCTGAGGCCACTTCATACCTCCTATCATATTGCAGAAACCTTTCTTCGAACGAATCTTGAAGTTAAAGACTTGGGGGTATACTTCGACTCAAAGTTTAATTTTAACACTCACGTCAGCTTCACAATTTCTAAGGCGCTTTCAATGCTTGCTTTTGTCAGACGCCATTCCGCAAACTTCTCTGACCCCTACACACTCAAAGTTTTATATACGTCCTTTGTGCGGTCCAAACTTGAGTATGCGGCTTTCATTTGGCGGCCCTACCACACAGTTCACATCAACCGCCTGGAGCGGGTTCAAAAAATCTTTATGCGCTTCGCGCTTATTTCATTACGTTTCTCTGAACCGATCCCGTCTTATGAGTCTCGATGCCAACTAATATCCTTATTATCCCTTAACAATCGCAGAATTCTTTTGGCCTCGTTGTTCATTTTCGATCTTTTCACGGGCAAAATTGACTGCGCGCTGCTTCTTGAAAGACTATGCTTAAATACTCCCTGTAGAAACCTCCGCCACTTTGAAATCTTTTTCATAGGGCTGAGTAGAACTGTTTATAACTCAAAAGCGCCTATTAACAGAGCCCTATCAGAAATTAATTGCTTCTCTAGTGTTTTGGATATTGATTTCTCCGACTCAAAATACGCTTTTCAACTTAAACTAAAAAATTACTTAATCTGTAATAATATAAATTCTTCTTGTTAATGTTCTCCATTGCTTAATATAAGCTGGTCTCTGTAATTTAGTCATAAGTGTCTGTACTAAACATTTGTTACTAGACTAAATAAATAAATAAATAAATAAATACCTCTACCTACTCACTTCACTCGTACAAATAGCACTCTCCTTGATTTATTCTTTGTCAGTGACCTCCAAAGAACCCTCCACTATAACCAATTGTCTGCCTCAAGTTTCTCAAAGCATGATTTAATTTTCATGATTTACGACTTCCAGTCAACAAAAACACCTGTGTCCGTGACTTATCGTGATTTTAATCGAATTGATTATGAGTCGCTTACTGCTGCAGTGGAGTTGGTGGAGTGGAGTCTCATTCAGAGTTTCACATCTGTTGAAGATAAATCAAACTTTCTGCAGGACAAAATCAACTGGCTTTTCGACTATTATGTCCCTATAAAAACTAAGGTAGTCAATCGGTGCAGTAGGACTTGGTTTAATGCTAACATTAAACATTTAATCAATGTGCGTATAAAGCATACTCGCGGTGGAAAAGGTACCGTAATGCAGATATGTATAACCAATTTAATCGGCTCGAATTACTGCTGCCAAAGCAATTAAAAGAGCGAAAAGTTTGTTCTATGATGAAAAGTTTAGTCTGACAATGAACTCGCGGCAAACTTGGAATACCATAAGGGAGATTGGCGTGGGAAAACCCAAAGAAAGCTTACCTATTCACTCTGACTTAGATGAAATTAACGTTAATTTTGCTAGTTTGCCTGTATCAAACCCTCGCGTTAGTCTTGAAAACTACTGTGAACGTGTAAATGTTGGCGTCAGTGCTCTTGAATTTATGTGTGTTGATGACTGTGATACTGTGCAAGCCATACTCTCAGTGAAGTCAAACGCTATTGGCTTTGATGGAACCAGTGCGAAGTTTCTCAAAACTATATTCCCAAAGATTCTGTCACATGTGACCCATCTAGTTAACTCCATACTAACGACCTGTGTATTCCCTAGGTGCTGGAAAGTTGGTAAAATCATTCATGTACATAAGAAAAATAACGAGTACAGGCCCATTGCTATCCTAACATTTTTGTCCAAAGTTGCTGAGCGTATCCATCATAAGCAAATAATGTCATATGTGCATGATAACAGGCTTCTAACATACCGTCAGTCCTGTTTCAGACCGAAGAGTTGCATTTCGGCTCTGTTGGATGTTATAGAAAGCATTAGGATGGAAATTGATGGAAATAATCTTGCTTTTCTAACTCTACTCGATCATTCCAAGGCGTTTGGGTCAGTTGATCATGAGTTTCTATGTCGCAAGCTACAAAATCTTTTTAATTTCTCTTCTCATGCCACTGCTTTGATTAGGTCCTACCACGTGCAGAGATCTGAGGCTGTGTATGTTATTGGCAATAGGTCTACTTTTGTACCTGTAACTCAGGGGTGTTCCGCAAGGTTCAGTCCTGGGCCCTTTGTTGTTTGTGTTGTATGTTAATGACTTACCCAATGCGCTAAGATATTGCAATGTTCATATTTATGCTGATGATGTTCAACTATATGTGTGCTGTCCTCTTGATCGTGTTGGCATGTGTATTAATGATATTAACTCTGAATTGACGAATGTAAGTGCATGGGCATCTGCGAATGGTTTATCAATTAATCCTGCCAAAGCTAAATGTATTGTCATTCGCAGAAAAAGCCTTCGATACACAAAACTTAGACAAGGTAATGCTATACGGTACAGTTATTGAATATGTTGACTCAGCGAAATATTTGGTTTGGTATTTAATCAAACTCTGACATGGAATAATCATATCATTAGTACAGTAGGTAAAGTGTATGGAATGCTTCGTACACCATGGCTAACATAGTATTTCACTCCTTTACACATTAGATTTCTTCTTGCAAAAGCGTACTTATACCTACGCTACTTTATGGCTGCGAGATTTATGCTAATTGTGACTCTGTATGTAAAACTAAGCTTAATGTTGTTTATAACAACATTTCCAGATACGTATTTAGGCCTAAAACGACTTGACCATGTGTCTGCGTATGCCGTAAAGTTGTTAATATTTCTTTTGAAAATTTGTTAAATTCTGAACAGTGTTGTTCATACATAAGGTTATTCATACGCAGGAACAAAACTATTTATACCAGAGGCTTCAGTTTCTTCAATCGCTAGGCACTGCTTATTTACACTAGACACAAAACTCTGACATCTGAACGTCAATTTTATATCAACGCGGTACGTCTTTGGAACTCACTTCCAGTTAGTTTAAGGCTTATTACTAATACACTGCAATTTACAAATAAAGTGTTTAGTTTTTAAAATGATTGCTAACCACTACAACTCTATTTTAATACCTTCTATATTATTGAATGTGGACTTTTACATATTATATTTATTTTTTCAAAATATTTGTACCTGATTTTTTTTCTCCCATTTGTGTTTCATTTTATAATGTATCCATATTTCTCATTTTCTTACTTCTCCCTTTTTTTAAGTTAAGTATTTTTAATTATCAGAATACCTTATTGTATCACACGTGACTGGCACTATTAAATAATTTTTCAAAATTGTTGTGTCAGAATGAATATATATGTTAATAAATAATAAATAAAACAAAGGCATTGTATTCAATAAGGAGCATTATGGTGCGTGGATATTTATGGAAAGAAACATTCACCGGAATAAACTGTTGTTTTATATTGTTAATATTATTAGTTGGAAATTGTTATTATAACCGTTTGCCTACGTGCAAAAATTAGTATATAAGGGCGAAGAATTCGCATTAAAATTCAGAGAGATTAGGACACAGGCATACCAGTCTGTAGGTTTTATGACTGTCGACCAAGAGTACACCTGAAGGTTTTGACTTCATTTGTACTAAAGTATATTCGTCTGGAGGCTTTTTACTCCATTCGACGGCAGAGGTTGGCCGAGGGTTTATTACCTCAGTCGCCTCTTACAAAGCAAAGGAATAAGCTAGGAGTAGAGGTAGATTTGATGAAATAAATATTTATAACGCTTTTACATGAAATCAACAGGGTTATTCATTCAGAAGGACCGGTAGGGATTTTAAATTTCAGGAACCCTGGACGGACTGCGGCCAACCCCGGCAAAGCCAAAGGAAAATACGTCACAAAGAATCCCACGCTGCTGCCTCCACTGGTGACAATAGTTCTTTGAAATGGTTATTGGTCATCATTTTTCTTATTTGCGGTCCCAAAAAAATTTATTCCTTTATTTTTGCTTCTGAAATCTCTGGAAAGATTGTTTTGAAATGATGAAAAGTTTCGCCTTCTTTGTCCAAAGCCTTGACAAAATTTTTCATAAGGCCGAGCTTGATGTGGAGACGGAGGTAGAATTATTTTTTCCTTCTTTATAAGTGGGGAGTATTTTATGTTATCCACCCCAACTTGAAACTCGATTCGTTCTGGTCAATTCTTTATGATGTAGTGGTCTTGACGAGCTCGGCTATCCTATTTGCATAGAAATCAACATTATTTTGTGTATCCACTTTGTAGACCACATAGCATTCCAACGACTTTAAGGT
The DNA here is from genome assembly GCA_029619165.1 of Eurosta solidaginis. Classification (NCBI taxonomy): domain Eukaryota; kingdom Metazoa; phylum Arthropoda; class Insecta; order Diptera; family Tephritidae; genus Eurosta; species Eurosta solidaginis. The sequence goes on along the minus strand of JARSSU010033016.1, from coordinate 3,287 downwards.
CGGCACATATTTTCCAATCATGTTCTTCGTATTTGATTAGTTTGAGCAATTTTTGCATCATCTCATACGTTTCCTTCATATCTATTGCATGCGCGATCGGGATAGATGGCTTTTGGTTGCCAATATGCAATAATACGGCCTTTAAACTTAATTTATTGCCATCAATGATCAATCGCCACTCTTTTGAATCATATGGTTCACCAAACTATTTGAATAGACCAGCAATGTCTTTGCAGTAACAAACACTGTCCTCCTTCGTATAGTACTTGGAAAATTGTTCGTGACGAGTTCTATAATATGTTACCTAAACATCGGATGAAACAACGGACGTGTAGTTCGGCCTTTTTCTTTGACAATTCCAAATCCCTTATCCAATCATTGAGTTCTGCTTGTGACAAAGAGTTTCTTTCGTTTTCCTTTTGAAATCCAGTACAACATGAAATCTCTTATGCTGTTGACAATGAAACTGAAGCCGGAACTAAAGTTAAATTTGATTCTGGCAATGTAGCTTCCGTTGCATTTAGTTCTGATAATGACACTGTAGATACGCTCGCATAGGTTACTTTTCTTGACTTTCCAACCCCAAGTACTTTTGTAGCACAAATATAGCAGAGTCCGTTGAATGGCAAGTTTGTTCCCTCCACTTCATTGGGGTAATAAATTTCATTTGTCGCCTAAATAGATAATTTCAGAAATTAGTCAGCTATGCATTAAAAGGGAGCAAATTCCTAATTCTTACAACGCACCTTTTTGTTCCGGTTTCCAAAAAAATCAATTCGACTCGACATGTGGTGCACACAGTATTCGGTGTCCATGGTTTTTCATTGTTTTTAGGCTCAATTCCAAAATACTTATAGTATGTAACTTTCAAAGGATTTGATAACACATATCGCATCCTTTTAACGACCGTAGATGAAACAGAACATATCTGGATCATTTGTACACTCAAACACTCGCGCCCTTTTATTCATATTATATTTTCAAGTAAATGACGGGTTATAAACTGCAATTATAAACTGAACAGTATTCGGCGAGCCTTGCAGATATTATGAAGGAACAAGGCGCATGTACTATTATTTATACTTAGATCAAGTAAAAATTCAAGCCTACCTAGAGAAAGAGGTTCCCTAGTTCTACAAAGAAAACACTACCTGCCTTAAAAATATCCTCTTGCTTGAAATGTACCTAGATTTTAGAAAACGACACTAAAAAAAATCCGTAATGATTGTTCGTTATCTTTGAATCTGCAGGGCCTAGCAAAAAGTGTTGTATGCACAGTTTATAGCGAATTTCATTACCTTTTAAAAGCTTCACCATTCAACCGTTTTGGAATTGCTCAATTCGTTCTTGAGATATATATGGTTAAGTGGGCCCCATTATCGTTTTGAAAAACGGTAATTCGTAAATATCTAAAAAACGTTACCTTAGAATTAAAAATAGCCTTGATCTTCGGAATCTGCGGGTGATTTTACATAGGATTTCATATGTCGTCTCTGATGCAGAAAAAAAATTGGAATTTGTTTTCCAGTGTCATTTTCGCGGCGGACTCGAAGTCCTGACCGTCTCGATTGCGAATTGGTCCGGAACTGACTATTATAATTTATTCTCTTTTAGTTGAAGCTGCTGTTTTGCATTAGAATTGCGTTGGTGATATTTTCGTTGCTTTCGAACTAATTCTTATTGTCATTAATTGCATTAGTGATCATCTGATTATTGTATTCGAACTAACTCATTCTCCATTCACTTGTTTTTGGGCCGAACCTAGTGGGTCATTGCTCTTTCGGTACCGAAAAATCATACGATATCAGCCTATTAGTTCGAATACACACCTAACCAAACACATGTATACTTGTCACTTTTATTTCGTCTCACACTGTTCCTTGTTGCAAGTGCCAATATGTTTAGCAACATGGCTTAATGTTGCTATGGCTGAGGCGGCGTATATTAGCAAGATTGATGGCGTTGTTAACTTGTATCTTGGATGTTTGTACAGTAAGTCAGTAAGTGTTTGTCAGTAAGTCCCTCATGTCGTTTTGCTTTGAAGCGTAGCTGGTATAATTTTTGAGCGGGCAATAATTAAGGGTATTATTTTAGGCTGCCGTGTTACGAAATTGAATAATTTATTGGGTGACAGATACTTGTTGTTAGTTGGTGCTGGTTTTATTAAAAAGCTGTAACCCTGCTAAGATTTCAGACTTACGTGTTTGATAAGTTTCCGGACTTTGGTATCTTTGCAATTTTTAACAGTACACCTCCAGCTCTCAAACGTTCTTTATGACATTTTCATTATAACTGCACTTGGCCTTGGCCAATAGCTGGAACATAGGCTATATAGGTGACATGAAATTTCCCAAGTGGCATTTCAACAAGTAAAAAACCTGGGAAAGGACACCCCTAGTGCAGTGTTATAATCCCAAGTTTTTTACTTGAGCTATGACACTCCTAATGCAGTGCCCTTACTCGCAAGTATAAGTAAGACATATTTATTCCCAAACCTGTAATTGCAATTGAAGCAGAATTTGCCTACATTAGTTTTTATTCAACGAAATTTGGAATAAAAATCGTGCGATATTATAATTTTATTTACATAAAAATTCCTAATTTTTTTCATACTTCGTAGAGCACTTTATTTTCTAAACATTATTTGGTATTTTGGAGGTGCCCTTAACTCTTTTTCACATAGTGCGCTGCTAGCTTTACGTTAAGCTAGCAGAGCACTTACTTTCTCGGAAAATATATGAAATTTCTGGAATATTTTTCAAATTCGTAGAGCACTTAATGAGCACTTAATTTTCTATACATAAAACTTTCATGATCGATATGTACTATTCAAATTAAGCTAGCAGAGCACTTAAATGCTCGAAAAATATGAGTATTTAATTTAGGAAATCAGCAAGGGCGTATCCAGGCATTGATTTTGGAACAATCGCAATCCAATTTAATGTTTTTTTTTGTTTTACGAGGAGGAAGCATTGAAATCCTCAAAGTTTGTGTGGGAATTTAACCGCACTAAACCTCCTACTGTCTGAGTACCATATACCCCCGGTACCACTGTCAAGTATTCCGTCGGGAGGTAGGTTGAGCACTAAACTCTACGTCTGTCGGGGTCAGGTTGCACAATTCCATCCAATTTAATGTCAGGAAACAAGAAGCAGTGAATTATACAAGTGCCAAACGACGTGGATCTTGTGCAAGTCGTTCTAAAACTCTGAGTACCATATCCTTTCCTTTATCCTTGACCATTTTCCTATGTACACTCATCATGCATAATACTAAAAAAATGAATC
>JARSSU010033014.1:0-23279 GCA_029619165.1 Eurosta solidaginis | reverse complement strand
ATCATGCTAACATTTTTCATTGTAGTTAAAATTCTTATATACAGAAATTTGAATTGGAAGTTTTGTAAGCATTCAACGCGCCTTTTCTATTGTTATCACAAAATTCACACAAGTGGAAATCAAAGTGGGAATATATTGTTTTAATCGAAGGGCTTTGTTTCATTTCGCGATAAAAGTTACCCGTTCGGTGCAAGTTAGTTTCGGTGAAGAAAAAAAAGAAGTTTTTAAATGTTTCTTGGGAACTTAATTCCATTCGCAAAGACACCCGGATCTTGCGGCGCAACAACCTTGCCAAAAGCTCAAGTGGTACGACGATTTGTTCTCCTAACTTGCAGAACGCCATCATTAGCACCTCGGCACCATCATCAACATCACCAGTATCGCCGTCAGATTCTACATCCCCAGCACCTACAGCACCGGAGCTGTAGATTTGGTCCTTCGACGCCATTTTTGAACCCAGCGTTGGAAAATTGAAGAAAAAGAATCTAATGTACATTCAAGTATAAACAAAATTAGCAATATATTGTAATGATTTTACTTGCAATTCCCCTTATTTTCAATCTTCTGCTGAGTTCGAATCACTAAACTGTTGAATAGATAACTCCAATATTTAATAATGCAAAATGGCCTTTATTAAAGTACTTCACAATAACACTCAAACTTTGCAACGAATAGCTTGCTTAGTAACCAAACTGATTGATAGCTCAAATGAAACTCTACTATTCAAAATAATACTGCTTTTGCTCGCTAGATAGCGTCTTAGTCGAAACTGCTTGACAACTCAAATCAAACTGAATTACAGCGCCTCTACATCTGTCGCCTTTTATACTCCTTGGTTTCCTCGTTCTAGAATCTTCTAGCATTGTCCATGAGCTCTCAAACTTCTCAGCTATAACTAAAATTGCACAATTTTATACATCTTTTAGGCGCTTCCAGAATCTACTAGTCCAGTAGCTCTCAAACTTCTCAGATATATGCATGTGTTAGTGCATTGACTCTCCGCTGCTCGTATACGTACATGGTACATATATGTAGACGCAGTTATTGTTTCGTTTATGTAGATAGATAATGATTGAATTATTGATGTGAATGTTTGTAGTTTACAGTCTCTCGCGCACACATAGGCGTATAAGTAAATGCATCTGTGTGTGACATCTCTCGGCTGCCTTATATATGTGTATACATGATTTGATTATTGACGTAAATATCGCTTAGCATGGCCTTAGTGATGGTATAGCTTAGTGATGCTAATATCCGTGACAATATGTAACAACAAACAATAAGAACAAATTTCCTAATCATCTTCTTGCTATTTTTTGTTGTTGTTGCCAAGTGTATGGGTAGCGGGATATTCGCTACCGTGTGATGAACACTGCGCACCTCACATTGTATGTTGTTGTTGTTTCAGCACTAAATTCCGATAGACGTGCGCACAGCCTTCTATGTCAGATTTATAATTCATTCGCTCTCATTAGGGGTGTTAATAATATGTAACTGTTCAAGCGAGCGATTAGCGCACGCACCTTGAATTAATTTTACATGTTGAATTTCCCTTTATACATTGAATTTGTAGTTCTTAAATGACTCCCTCATAGGAACACACCCAAAACCTCATCTAAGTGGTTGGCAACGCGTGCGCTTCGCGCTCGCCTGAACGAGCATCAGCTGTCAATCATGCTGACATTTTTCATTGTAGTTAAAATTCTTATATACAGAAATTTGAATTGGAAGTTTTGTAAGCATCCAACGCGCCTTTTCTATTGTTATCACAAAATTCACACAAGTGGAAACCAAAGTGGAAATATATTGTTTTAATGGAAGAGCTTTGTATTCATTTCGCGATAAAAGTTACCCGTTCGGTGAAAGTTAGTTTCGGTGAAGAAAAAATAGAAGTTTTACGTGTTTCTTGGCAACTTAATTCTTTCCATTCGCAAAGACACCCGGATCTTGCGGCGCAAAAACCTTGCCAAGAGCTCAAGTGGTACGACGATTTGTTCCCCTAACTTGCAGAACGCCATCATCACCACCTCGGCATCATCATCAACATCGCCAGTATCGCCGTCAGACTCTACATCCCCAGCACCTACAGCACCGGAGCTGTAGAGTAACATTTCTAAAATAAAACGTTTATAATAAAATTTCTCCTTGTCCGGAATGACGACTATAAATTTGTTAATGTTTTCTCCTGCTTTCTCTTTGTTCATTAATCTGATCGAAAAGTCGCTCAGTCGATCAAATACATTAATTTGTGTAAGTTGTATTTGTTTATGAAATATGCCAATATGTAAAATATCAACCTGCTATTCTTATGTTTGCCTAATGTTTGTTATTATATTTTGTGTTTTTCTAGTCCTGATGATGGTTTCAGATTAAAACCGAATATCGACCACAAAATATATGGTGATTGCGGCCTTGAGCTCAATAATTAACCAAAAACTGAAAATACACTTATAGGGTTATTAACAAAACCCAAAAAATCTATGATTTATTCTAAGCAGAAATTAAAAATTTTTTCCTAAGCAGAAATTAAAAATGTCTGCTACTGGTTGAGCAACCGTGAGGTTGCCAAAATTAAGCTAATAATACTTATTATTTAAATGCTGCCAGTCATGTTGTCTATTCCATTTATTATGCTTTCCTTATTCCACCTTATTATGCCTTAGGCAGCCTGTCACTCGTCCGGATTCCTTGCTTGACCTGCGCTGCTTTTATTGGGACAAACAGATGTAGATGGGTTCACTTATTATGTCTTAGGCTGCCAGTCATTCGTCCGGATTCCTTGCTTGAACTGTGCTGCTTGTATTGGGACTAACAGATGTAGATTGATCCAGTGAATCTCCTCCAGTTTTCAATAAAAAAATGCTTGATGTGGAAATACATTCATCGGTTTTTAAGTGATGTTACATCAAGTTCGGGAGGACTCTAGAGTATTTGTGAATGTAATAATGAACCAGTTGATTTATCGAATTCGGGTTCAAACACATACTGCATAAAGAAACTAATTTTCCCATAACTATTTCCCAACAATCGCCTATGTTTTTGAAAAACTCTTCTAGTACTTCGTTTATAGAAAGTGGTATATCAATATGGATATTCAATAAAGGCAGTCCATTCAAACGTTCTGGACTGATTGTACTCCGCAAGTATGATTTTAACCCTTTGAGGGCAGAAAATGTGCGTTCTGGTGTTGCTGTCGAAACTGGTAGAACGACTAATATGCGCAATATCTTATTTACATGTTCGAAATGGATTTGGATCACCATCTGAAAAAATAAGATAAATAAGAAATATAGCATACAAATTTTGTAGATAATCATCAAACTTTGACCCGCCTCAAGTGCACCACACACGTTTTTAAATTTCTGACCTCCGACTCGCCTTCTCCACATTTTGACTTCCATTGCAAACTCGGTTTTGGAACAATTCACAACACTTTCATAAAATGCATGCAGTTTATTGCATTTTTCAGCGTTGTATTAATTTTTGGGAACAAAACACCGAAATTTTCGAAAATTAGTTGGTGTTTCATGTAACGTCTCTTAATATGAGTTATGAATGCATCAATGAATGAAAGATAGAATGCGATTCCATAATAATCTTGGACGCTCTCAGTATCAACGTTGCATATATATAATTGATGTTTACTGATGCGTGGTTTATTGTGTAGCGCCACTCTCTCAAGGGGTTACTAGCGCATTATATAGCTTATCCAACCCAATTGTCAACCTCACCTAACCGTGGCGAATCCGGTTTCATTAACAGCCGAGGCTCTAGCGACCCCGAACGCCTGATGGATTAAGGAAGGGCGGTATGGCCTAGAAGGTTCATGCGGTCATTACAAATCGTTTCCCGAGATGGCCGGGCTGGTACCTTTATGTGCTTTTTACCGGAACGTACCGGATCTGCATCCGGCAAAGGACCATCAACATCGGGAGTGTCCTTATCGCTACAAAAGGAACAGCAACGTTTGGAATTGCACGCTAGAAATAGCAGCTTGAAACTGAGAAACTTGTGCTGAAGTTTTGTCGTTTTTCACTTCTGCTATCTCTTCAAAGGCTTCGAATATGTCTGGCTTAAGTTCAATGTAAGTAGATACCGCTTCATGACATTGGCCCATCTTGTTGGGCAGACGATTTGCAATTTTTGTCTTAGACTTTCTTTTTATACCCAGCGGTACTTGTACACCGAGTATTATAACTTGATTAGATAACGGTTGGTTGTACAGGTATAAAGGAATCGAGATAGATATAGACTTCCATATATCAAAATCATCAGTATCGAAAAAAATTGATTGAGTCATGTCCGTCCGTCCGTCCGTCCGTCTCTCGCTAACACGATAACTTGAGTAAATATTGAGATATCTTCACCAAATTTGGTACACGAGCTTATCTGGCCCAGAATAGATTGGTATTGAAAATGAGCGAAATGGGATTATAACCACGCCCATTTTATATATATATAACATTTTGGAAAACACAAAAACCTGATTATTTAGTAAATAATACACCTAGATGTTGAAATTTTACGTGTGGACTGATATTGAGACTTTTGATACAAATTTGAAAAAAAAATTTTAAAATGGGCGTGGGACCGCCCATTGTGATAAAATAAATTTTACAAATATTATTAATCATAAATCAAAATCGTTAAACCTATCGTAACAAAATTCGGAAGAGAGGTTGCCTTACTCTAAGGAATGCTTGATACCGAAATCGGTTAGGACCACGCTCACTTTTATATAAAAGATTTTAAAAGGGTCGTGGACGAATAAAATAAGCTATATCTTTGCAAAAAGGGATTTATATCAATGGTATTAAATTTCCCAAGTGGATTTATAACCATAAATAAAAAACTTCACATTTTTAAAAATGGGCCTTGCACCGCCCCTTTATGTCTAAGCAATTTTCTATGTTTCGGGAGCCATAACTCGAAGAAAAATTTGTTCAGAATAGAACCATATGTGCGTGTATTATTGGGCAGCCTTGTAACACTATTAAGCACACAAAACAAACAACAAAAGTATTTCAAGCGTACAGCTGGGTATGTAATGTTCGGTTTCACCCGAATTTAGACTTCCGTACTTGTTGCATAATCGAAATTTTTTTTCTGGATAACGTTTTTTTGCCTTTTTGGCCATTGGTAAAAATCAAAATAAATGCACCCTGCCTACATCATGGTACAATCAAATACACGACATAAAATAATGAAGTAAAAACGCCCCCGGAAGTACAATCCTAGATCCGCCACTGTCTAGAATCAATCCCGATATACGCAATCCGTGCATGCCATGTTTCCTTGGACTTCCGTTAGAGGCTATAGGATGAGCTGAAGCACTGGTCCAACAAAAGGTATTATTTTTTAAAATCCCTTTGAGAACTCCTTTAAAGGTGCATTATTTGGCAGACACTGAAATATCAAATAGCTGTGATGAAAAGAAAACACAAATTAGCGTTCAACAAGAACACATCTTGATCGCCTTCGAAATGCAACAAATAAAATATGCAAAAGACTAAGGAGTTAATGTTGTAACTTTAAACAAATTAAGCACAATTAAATGCTTTTAAAGCATTGAAGTTCACAAGGTATTTTAACCAGAAATTCGCACGGAAAACAACAAAAATCATAACTTTGTTTTGAAAAAAGCAGAGAGAAAACATAACCAATCAGTTTTACTTTGCCATACATTATATTAAATTTAATAAAAACGATGTCCTTCGGGTCATTATTTCTTGCGAAAGTAACGTAAAGTGTTATGCACTCACCAGGAAGGCGTCATATCCGAACTAAGCAAGGGGTAGGTATATTGTCCTGAATGGAACGAGTATATAGATGACCGTGCGAGACCTGTAAACAAAATGTAACGCTTTTATTATAAATGTCATGCAATTTTTAAAATCAATAATCATTATATGTACATGTGAATTGAAAGCACTTTAAAGCAGTGAAGAAAATATAACTTTGCGATAGAGAAGTTAAGGCTCGGGCGGATCCAGAGAAACATTTTGAGGGAATGGTGGGCGGGGATGGGGAAGGAGGTGAAAATTCAAGGAGAAAAGAGCATCGCCTAGCGATTTTTTTGATATTCTATTTAAATCAACCAAAAAATTTGGTAGCATCACATGTTGTTTTGCAATAACTTTCATTTAAAGAATGTATTGTAATGAAATTCAATGTACTTCTTCTTCTGATCGCGATCAATTCTCCCGATAAAAATGGGCGTAATAGGTGCGTTACCACGCCCACTTTTTATAGACCAATTATTATTTCAAAATAAAATACAATTCTGTGATATTCAATACTTAACATTATAATTCCGTAATTTATAAAGCAAAAGCGCGCGGGGCAACGATTAGTAAATAAAAAAAATAAATGCGAGGGCGAAAACCTCCGAATTTAATTTTTCTTATAAATTGGCGGGACGGGACCTACATGTTTACACCAGCTTCTAATAACATGTGCAAGGGAGATTCGTTTTCACTGAGAAGCTTTTCATGGCAGAATTATACTAGGAGTACTTGCCTATAACTTAGACTAGCTGTTGGGCCTCTACTCAAATGGGAGACTTTCCAAAAATCAATCCCGAGGTACATTTCTTGTTGCAGTTCTGGCACTATCAAAAATTCTAAGTCCCTACACACTTCATCCCACCGTTTGCCGTCTTAATAAGCTGGTTGTGTATAGTGTTACCTTCTAAAAAATTTTCGTAGTTTTTTTCCCAGCAACTTGCTCCTGCTGCCGAATCCAATAAATCTAACACGTTTTCCCCCTATCTTTGTTTGAGCCAAAACTCGATTATCACCTTTCAAAGTAACTATTGTCGATATAATTTTGCTACGGGTTCTTTTAAACATTTTCCTTTTTCCCTCATCCTTCTATTTTCTTAAATTTCTGCTTCTTCGTTTCTCTCTTATCTTTTCACAAAATCGTCTCCGCCGCGCTTCCTCATACTCTACTTTCCTAACATGTAAACTCTTTAATTCCCTTCTTTCCTTACCTCTAAACTATTTCCAATTCACTATTAACTTTTCTCCTCAAAGTTCTTACTGGTTGTTGTCCGGGCGTTCCTTGAATGGGTTTCCTATCGCTTCCAGTGGCTAGGAAATACCCCCTTCAAGGAGTATTTCCTAGCCACTGGAAGCGATAGGAAACCCATTCAAGGAACTGCACATCAGGGTAGACCAGCTCACTTACCCCTTTTGATCTACTTTTGTTTTCCCTTATGGCCTTTTTAGCCCGCCTACATTCAGCCTTTAGCTCTGACAGTGTGTCCATCTTTTACGAAAAGGTAAGGTTAGCCAAGTACGGCTTCAGGTTCCCTTAACGAACCCTACCAATTCTTTGTCAAGTATCCTTTTCCGCAGCCTAAAAGTCAAATTGTGTACCTCCCACCAAGTGTTTACGTTCCATGATTTGCCTTATCACCTCGTAGTCGGACTGTGTGGTTTTGAAATGGCTAGCAGTTCTGCCTTCAGATCGGTGCATCCGAAATTCTGATCGTCGGCATGGTCTTCTAGTATGTACCTGACAGTACCATTTCAATGAAAATCCGTAAACAGCTGATGATGAGTATTTGATGTTCGACCCTCATCTTCTCTATGCGGAACAAAAAAACTTTCGACAGAAATTCCCTTATCCGTGCCGTCAGACTCTATGTGCCACTTCTCGAGGTCCATCTTCTTCCAACGCTCTGCCTCCTGCCGGTTTGGTCACCTACGTCCGAACGTCGTTCCTTGCCGTTGGTATTGCTGCCCGTTCCCACATTTCCATTTGTTTGCCCCTGTTGTTCGGTGTGGATGTTTGAGTGGAGCGGTGATCCAATGCCTGCGCCGCGGAGGATTCGATTTTGGCTACTCGGCCGCGGAGGTGTGTAATATAAGTTTTTATATTTCAGAGCTCGTTTGTCCACTGAGCCATGAAATCTCCTTGCTGTGCCATCATTGCCATTAAACGGCTCAGTTGCTCGGAGTTGGTGTCAGTGGTTCTAACTCTATTTCCCGTTGCCGTCGCAACCACAGCTGCCAGTCCTCCTGACACCTGACCAACTCCCCCCTCAGCTTCGCCCTGCCCTTTATCTGTAACTTCTAAAATTTCTCTAGTTTTTATTAAAAGTTCAAACTTTCTTCTTGGTGGCCGCCGTGGTGTGATGGTAGCGTGCTCCGCCATCCACACCGAAGATCATGGGTTCACGCCCCGGGCAAAGAAACATCAAAACTTTAAAAACAAGTTTTTCAATTAGAAGGAAATTTTTCTAAGCGGGGTCGCCCCTCGGCAGTGTTTGGCAAGCACTCCGAATGTATTTCTGCCATGAAAAGCTCTCAGTGAATACTCGTCTGCCTTGCAGATGCCGCTCGGAGTCGGCATAAAACATGTAGGTCCCGCCGCGCCAATTTCTAGGAGAAAATCAAGAGAAGCACGGTGAAAATTGGAAATAAGCTCGGCCTAAAATCTCTTCGGAGGTTATCGCGCCTTACATTTATTTTTATTTTTTCAAACTTTCTTCGGAATACCTGGCTAACAATGGACACACTAGTTTTGCGACCGGTCCCGCCTTCAAATGAGCCGAAGATCCTGGCCGTACACTGGTTGAAGTAGTCTACAGGGACCAAATCTACTGGGAGCTGAATACCAGTATCAATTTGATTGAACAGTGATACAACCATCTGGATGGGTGGATTCTCCCCGTGCGCGGGATTTTAAGACATTTTTTTAATTCAGGAGAGTCTTTAGTTGTTCCGTGTGCAAATTTTAAGCCGAATTTCAAAAGCAACGAATATTGATAATGATTTTTCGCCTGGGCCTGATGAGACAATAAAAACTTCAAACAAAATGTGTTTCTCAGGCGGCCCGCGATTTAGAGGTACTAACACATTTTTTTAAATTCAGGAGAGTCTTTAGTTTTTCTATGTGCAAATTTTAAACCGAAATTCAAAAGCAACGAATATTGATAATGATTTTTGCCTGGGCCTGATGAGACAATAAAACTTCAAACAAAATGTGTTTATCAGGGGCCCGCGATTTAAAGGTACTAAGACGTTTTTTTTTAAATTCAGGAGAGGTTTTAGTTTTTCCATGTGCAAATTTTAAGCCGAATTTCAAAAGCAACGAATATTGACAATGAGTTTTTGCTTGGGCTGATGAGACAATAAAAACTTTAAACGAAAATGTGTTTCTGAGGGGGCCCGCGATTTAGAAGTACTAAGACGTTTTTTTTAAATTCAGAGAGTCTTTAGTTTTTCCATGTGCAAATTATAAGCCGAATTTCAAAAGTAGCGAATATTGATAATAATTTTTTGCGTGGGCCTGATGAGACAATAAAAACTTCAAACAAAAATGTGTTTCTCAGGGGGCCCGCGATTTAGAAATACTAAGAAGTTTTTTTAAATTCAAGGGAGTCTTTAGTTGTTCCATGTGCAAATTTTAGGCCGAATTTCAAAAGCAACGAATATTGATAATGATTTTTTGCCTGGGCCTGAGCAGACAATAAAAACATCAAACAAAAATGTGTTTCTCAGGGGCCCGCGGTTTAGAGGTACTTAGAGTAATTCAGGAGAGTCTTTAGTTGTTCCATATGCAAATTTTAAGCCGAATTTCGAAAGCAACGAATATTGATAATGATTTTTTGCCTGGACCTGAGGAGACAATAAAAACATCAAACAAAAATGTGTTTCTCAGAGGTCCCGCGATTTAGAGGTACTAAGACATTTTTTTTTAATTCAGGAGAGTCTTTATTTGTGCAAATTTTAAGCCGAATTTCAAAACAACGAATATCTCATTTCGTTTTAATATTATTGTGAAGTGCGAAAAAATTTGAAAAGTCCTGTTCCTTAAAATTTAAGAATAAATATTTCATTTGGCAGCTGGCTCAAAACACTATTTATAAAACACATTTTCTATTACTCAACTGACGCAAACATGTTTTCAATTGCTTTACTAATCAGCTGAGTGTGCTGAAAGCGCCCAATGATACTAATGACTGTGCACTGATTATCCCGTTTCAGCTGCACAATTCGTTAAATCAAATCGCGAGCGTTCAATATCCCGTTATTCAGATTTATGTATGTCATCATTCTATTGAAATGGTACATCGAAGTGAAGGCTTTGTTTTTCAAGTAAAAGTGAGTGAGTTAAAGTACGCAAAATATAATTGCAAGTAAAAAAATAAAAAAGATCGAAGTGACACCACATAAAAGAGTATTACACGTAAGTATAGGCATATATCCTTTGCATTGTTGGTGTTGTATCAATGTTTCGCCCCACCTAATAACTGCGAACGATCACAAATTGTCATCAATATCCTCTAACGGGAGTCCAAGGAAACTTGCTGTTTCGACAGAGGTGGACCTAATGAAAGGGGTGTTAGAGGCGTTGGTTCCACATTAAAATTAAAGAGATGGTTGGTGTCATGTGGGGACACATTGCAAGCGGGGCATACATTTTGTATGTCGGGGTTGATTCTGGATATGTAAGAGTTTAACCTGTTACAGTATACAGAACGAAGTTGAGCCAGAGTGACTCGCGTTTCCCCTGGGGAGTAAGCGTTCCCCTACCGCAAGTTTTGGGTACTGTTCCCTGAGTACTGGATTCACCGGCAATTCCCGGCATAAAGGTCCGACGCCTGTTTGTGGAGTTCACCAAGGACCTGCTTGTGGTTTTTTTGCTTCATACGGCTGAGTTCTCAGGTGCCGTATTTCCTCAAAATGCTTACGGAGATGACTCCTTAAGTCCCTAGGCGGTGCTGGTTCATCAATCAGATGTATGTTGGGATGCCCAGGTTCTGGGTATTCAGCAGGAACTGTTTGGTTAGCATCTCATTTCTCTCCCTGATGGGGGTATTCTCGCCTCATTATGTAGATGGTCATCTGGGGACATAAGAAGACAGCCCGTGGTGGTTCTGAGCGCAGTATTTTGGCAGGCCTGTAGCTCTTCCAGTGGGTAATTTTTAGGCGTGGCGACCATATAAGGGACGCGTAGCACGCCAACGGCTGGCCAATTGCTTTGTATGTGGTAATGAGCGTTTCTTTGTCTTTTCTCCAAGTACCAGCCAGCAAGGGATTACGGCTCTGGATTTTCGGAACAATTGCGGCTGCATGCTCACCAAAATGTAGATCCTGATCAAACGTCACACCCAAGATTTTGGGGTGTAGGACAGTCGGTTGCGTAGTGCCATCGACGTGGATGTTCAAAATAGTCGACATTTGGGACTTTCAAGTTGTAAATAAGGTCGCGGATGATTTATTCGGTGATAATACCAGGTTTCGCGAGGCGAAAAAACTGGAGACATCAGGGAGGTAGCCGTTTATTCTGTTGCAAAGCTCATCGATCTGTGGGCCCGGGCCTGTGGCCATTATTGTGCAGTCATCGGCGTAAGAAACGATAGTAAATCCTCCCGGTGGCGAAGGTAGTTTTGATATGTAAAAATTAAATAAAATTGGGGATAGGACACCACCCTGTGGCACCCCTTGTTAAATTCTTCTTGGCTTTGATATTTCATTTCTGAATTGCACCGATGCCTGCCGACCACCCAGATAGTTTGCAGTCCACCTTTTAAGAAATGGGGGAAGGGTAGACCCTTCAAGTCTTGCAGTAGCGTGCCATGGTTGACCGTATCAAAAGCTTTTGATAGGTCTAGCGCTACGAGTACTGTTCTATGGTGGGGCTTCTGATTTAAACCACAATTTATATTGGTGCTAATGGCATTTAGCGCGGTGGTGGTGCTATAGAGTTTCCTAAAGCCATGCTGATGACAGGCTAGCTGCAAATTTGCTTTGAAGTAGGGGAGCAAAATGGCTTCAAGCATCTTGGCTACTGGCGATAGGAGAGATATCGTGCGATATGACTCTCCAATGTTAGCTGGTTTCCCAGGCTTTAGTAGCGGGACCACCTTGGCCATTTTCCATTTTTCGGGTATGGAAAATGTGGAAAGAGACAGGTTGATGACATGTGCTAAATATTTGAAACCCTCTTTCCCTAGGCTTTTAAGCATCGGCATGGGTATGCCGTCTGGGCCCACTGCTTTGGACGGTTTAGCATGACCGATGGCATCCTCAACCTCTCTTGCGGTGATGGTAATTGGTGACGCGCTGAACTAATGTTTACGTTCGTGTCTGTTGGCCCTCCGTCTCTTTTTGTCGACCGTAGAATGCATTATGTGTTGTCGGCAGAAAGCGCTCGCGCATTTTTTCGCATCCGACAGCATTTTGTCGCCAAAGGAGATGGAAGCTTTGTCATTGTCCCTAGACGGCTTCGATAGGGACTTTACAGTGGACCACCGTTTACCTACACCGGCAGAGAGGTTACAACCGCTTAGGTGCTCCTCCCATTTCGCCGGCTTGTATTCATGCACAAGCAATCTGATGCGTTGGTTTATATCCCTTATTTGGGGTCGCCGGGATCGAGCTGTCTTATAAGGTCACGTTCTCTCGCTAAACTTGCGGCCTCTGCCGGGAAGTGGGCCGAATTTCGGGAGTTCTACCGGCGGGAATGAAACGATTTGAGGCGGATTCAATGAACTTGCGGAAAGCACGCTCCCCTTGGCGGGCATCAGTTGGGATAGGGAGGGCAGCAAAGCAGTTGTCTGTAAAGTATTTGTATTCGTCCCACTTTCCTTTTTTAAATTTAATGAAAGTGCGGTTTTCTGCGACGATGAAGTCGGCGGGATGCTCGAGCGAAATAAGTAAATAAGCTAAGGCGTAGACTACGGGGACGTTCTAGGACGTGAACAGCAAGGAGCCACAAAACATTTATAGAAGTGAAGTGGACATCTGGTTTTGTGGTCTAGCCCAGAACAACCTGTCGGATGCAACCATCACTTACACGAGACACACTGACAAGAGCATGACCGTCCTAAAAAGATTCTTTTTCCGGCAGATGCAGCAAAACCATTTCTCAGGACCTGGGTCAGGAGACGGACCCGGATTGGGTATGATACCTTCCCGGAGCAAGAGAATATGGAGCAGTCCCGCTGCAAGGAGCTGCTGGGAGGATGACAATTTGTGGGAGGGACTCCAGAGTGATGTTTGACAAGTTGCAAATTGTGAATAGAAAATATTACACAGTGTTACAAAAAAGACAAAAGTGAAAATTCTTGGGAAATGATGGCATTTTGCTTGTAGATCTTGAAGAGCTAAGCAAGACTGCATACAAGAAATTTTCCGGACACCCTTAAAATCTTAAGTTACGGGTAAAAAACCAGTTTTTCGTAACTTTGGATATTTATGACCCTATAACTTAGTTGGTTATAGACTGATTTTCATTCTCTTACGGATCTTATAATAAAAGATGTGGACCTTTCTACTAATGGATAAATCAATTATGATAACATAATAAAAGTGTGAGAATTTCTCCAACAAACACATCTCTTTGAACTTTTTTCGGGTTTTGTCAATTTTGGCGCTATTGGCATGCACTACTTTATATAGAGCCCATACCTGTCTTGAATGATAAAGGTAATATTTATTAGCAAGTCCAACCATAGTCCATTTTCAAAATTTTGTTTGAAATTGACAGAGTTATTCAAGTTTTATAGCAATTGACGATACCGACAATTGGTCCCAATTGGCTCCTTTATTTGCATTAAAAGTTGAATAACTCAGTGAACTTTTAACCAAGTTCTCACATTTTTATTATGTTTTCTTAATTGATTTATACATCGTTAAAAAGGTCGAAATCTGTTGTTATAAGATCCGGAAAGAAAATGAAAATCAGTTTATAAGCAACTAAGTTATAGGGTCATAAGTGTCCAAAGGTAAAAAAAAACGATTTTTTACCCGTAACTCAAAATTTTTGGGGTGTTCGGCAAATTTCTTGTATGCAGTCTTGATTAGCTCTTCAAGGTCTACCAGAAAAATGCCATCGTTTCCAGGTATTTTTGGATGTCACACAGTGTTATCGGCGAGAGAAAATAATTGGAATTACTTTCTTGCCAAATGTGTCTCTTGTAGCATAAAGACTATGTTTTATTTTAAATAGAAATATATGTTGACCAGAACTATGATATTACATTATTTTACGGTGGATTTGAAGCGTTACATCTCTGGTAAATTAAATATCGTAGAAAATAGGGTCTGTATATAGATATGCTTGATAGGTTATAATAACTAATTATGAAGAAATCAATCATATTCAACCATCTCACACTAATCAACGATAATCAAATTTATATTTTACTCTACAACACGAATTAATAAACAGTAAGGAAGGTTAAGTTCGGGTGTAACCGCAACATACATACTCAGTTGAGATAGCTATGGTGACAACATAAGGGAAAATAACCATGTAGGAAAAATGAACCGAGGGAAACCCTGGAATGTGTTTGTATGACATGTGTATCAAATGAAAGGCATTAATGAGTATTTTAAAAGGGCGTGGACCTAAGTTCTATAGATGGACGCCTTTTCGAGATATCGCCGTAAAGATGGACCAGGGGTGACTCTAGAATGCGTTTGTACGATATGGGTATCAAATGAAAGGTGTTAATGAGCATTTTAAAAGGGAGTGGGCCTTCGTTTTATAGGTGTTCGCCTTTTCGAGATATCGCAATAAAGGTGGACCAGGGGTGACTTTAGAATTTGTTTGTATGATATGGGTATCAAATGAAAGGTGTTAATGATTATTTTAAAAGGGCGTGGGGCCTTAGTTCTATAGGTGGACCCCTTTTCGAGATATCGCCATAAAGGTGGACCAGGGGTGACTCTAGAATTCGTTTGTGCAATATGGGTATCAAACGAAAGGAGTTAATGAGTATTTTAAGAGGGAGTGGGCCTTAGTTCTATAGGTGGACGCATTTTCGAGGTATCGCAATAAAGGTGGACCAGGGGTGACTCTAGACTTTGTTTGTACGATATGGGTATCAAATGAAAGGTGTTAATGAGTATTTTTAAAAGGGAGTGGGCCTTCGTTTTATAGGTGTTCGCCTTTTCGAGATATCGCCATAAAGGTGGACCAGGGGTGACTTTAGAATTTGTTTGTATGATATGGGTATCAAATGAAAGGTGTTAATGATTATTTTAAAAGGGCGTGGGGCTTAGTTCTATAGGTGGACCCCTTTTCGAGATATCGCCATAAAGGTGGACCAGGGGTGACTCTAGAATTCGTTTGTGCAATATGGGTATCAAACGAAAGGAGTTAATGAGTATTTTAAGAGGGAGTGGGCCTTAGTTCTATAGGTGGACGCCTTTTCGAGATATCGCCATAAAGATGGACCAGGTGTGACTCTAGAATGCGTTTGTACGATATGGGTATCAAATGAAAGGTGTTAATGAGTATTTTAAAAGGGAGTAAGCCTTAGTTCCATAGGTGGACGCCGTTTCGAGATATCGCCATAAAGGTGGGCCAGGGGTGACTCTAGAATTCGTTTGTGCAATATGGGTATCAAACGAAAGGGAGTTAATGAGTATTTTAAGAGGGAGTGGGCCTTTCTGGACCAGGGTGACTCTAGACTTTGTTTGTACGATATGGGTATCAAATGAAAGGTGTTAATGAGTATTTTTAAAAGGGAGTGGGCCTTCGTTCTATAGGTGTTCGCCTTTTCGAAATATCGCCATAAAGGTGGACCAGGGGTGACTCTAGAATGAGTTTGTACGATATGGGTATCAAATTAAAGGTATTAATGAGAGTTTTAAAAGGGAGTGGTGGTAGTTGTATATGTGAAGGCGTTTTCCAGATATCGACCAAAATGTGGACCAGGGTGACCCAGAACATCATCTGTTGGATACCGCTAATTTATTTATATATGTAATACCTGCCAAGATTTTAAGGGTTTTTTATTTCGCCCTGCAGAACTTTTTCATTTTCTTCTACTTAATATGGTAGGTGTCACAACCATTTTATAAAGTTTTTTCTAAAGTTATATTTCGCGTCAATAAAGCAATCCAATTACCTTACCATATTTCATCCCTTTTTTCGTATTTGGTATAGAATTATGGCATTTTTTCATTTTTCGTAATTTTCGATATCGAAAAAGTGGGCGTGGTCATAGTCGGATTTCGTTCATTTTTCATGCCAAGATAAAGTGAGTTCAGATAAGTACGTGAACTGAGTTTAGTAAAGATATATCGATTTTTGCTCAAGTTATCGTGTTAACGGCCATGCGGAAGGACAGACGGACGACTGTGTATAAAAACTGGGCGTGACATCAACCGATTTCGCCCATTTTCACAGAAAACAGTTAACGCCATAAAATCTATGCCCCTACCAAATTTCAAAAGGATTGGTTAATTTTTGTTCGACTTATGGCGTTAAAAGTATCCTAGACAAATTAAATGAAAAAGGGCGGAGCCACGCCCATTTTTAAATTTTCTTTTATTTTTGTATTTTGTTGCACCATATCATTACTGGAGTTGAATCTTGACATAATTTACTTATATACTGTAAAGATATTAAATTTTTTGTTAAAATTTTACTTTAAAAAAAAATTTTTTTTAAAAGTGGGCGTGGTCCTTCTCCGATTTTGCTAATTTTTATTAAGCGTACATATAGTAATAAGAGTAACGTTCCTGCCAAATTTCATCATGATATCTTCAACGACTGCCAAATTACAGCTTGCAAAAGTTTTAAATTACCTTCTTTTAAAAGTGGGCGGTGCCACGCCCATTGTCCAAAATTTTACTAATTTTCTATTTTGCGTCATAAGTTCAACTCATCTACCAAGTTTCGTCGCTTTATCGTCTTTGGTAATGAATTATCGCACTTTTTCGGTTTTTTCGAAATTTTCGATATCGAAAAAGTGGGCGTGGTTATAGTCCGATATCGTTCATTTTAAATAGCGATCTGAGATGAGTGCTCAGGAACCTACATACCAAATTTCATCAAGATACCTCAAAATTTACTCAAGTTATCGTGTTAACGGACGGACGGACGGACGGACGGACATGGCTCAATCAAATTTTTTTTCGATCCTGATTATTTTGATATATGGAAGTCTATATCTATCTCGATTCCTTTATATATGTACAACCAACCGTTATCCAATCAAACTTAATATACTCTGTGAGCTCTGCTCAACTGAGTATAATAATGGTTAAGTGCACCAATAATAAGCAATATCATTTTCAGACCTGCTGCGACATGTACCACCACAAACCTGGAAATCAAAAGCGTAAGGAACGTGCTGAGCGACATGAGGAGATAGAAGAAGCAAATAATAAAAAACAAAAACCCTATTTGGGTACAATTTGGCCCGAACAACTCGACTCAGCTCTGCATTTAGAAATTCCAAAAAGTAAGTGTATGAAGCAATAGAAGGGCTGACATCATACTTCTTCGCCGAATGCTAAAATAAAATTAAAGTGATGAAAGCAGGGACTAGCAAATAAAGGTTATTTTAATATTATCGCTGAATAAATAACGGTTATTTTTTCATATCCACTTTCTATCGAAAATTTACGGTTTATTTTTAATTTAATTCGCTCGAAAACTAATGGTTATTTTTCCTCAAGCGAAATAAAAAACTAGAAAAACAACTGTTATTTTCAGAGCGGAAAATAAATTCACCGTTATTTGTAGCCCTGGATTAAAGTAAATTAAGTGACTGTGTAAGTGCACACTATCCTGAGATCACGCACATATTGTGTCACCATTCAGGCGGTTCCGCATCCGAATTCGACTATTGATAACGATTTTTTGCCTGGGTCCTTCGACCAGCTGAGGAGACAAGAAAAAATATCTAAAAAAAATACCTGTTTACATTAATCGAAATCGTATGTTGTGTGTGACACTAATGAGAGGTCATCTTCAAAAAGTCTTCCACAATACCACCAACTCTGTATCAAGTCCAGATTATTAACGACTTCGACATCTGTACCGTGAATAATGAGTTTTTGCGATCTGAAGAATTAACGCTAATAATTCCGCTCGAGTCATCAAAAATAGTCCTGTTATGTTTCCACGTGATCGTCGCCATGACGAGGAATTTCCTACCTCGTTGTAAACAGAATCTTGCCAAATGGAGAGAGAAAGTGGAGCGTGACTGTTGTGTGGAGTGCAGTAGCACATGCTTTTATTGCTCCCATGTTGTGCTGTTGACCACCAATCACTTTAAACCAACTTAAATTTGTTGTCTGGCGGATATCGAATTCCAAGTGGTGGAAGAAGCGATCCCATAAACTGCTATCATCACGAAAATACAGTAAATGTTATATTCAAGGCTATCGTTACAAATCTAGTTCAAAAGGAGAAGAAATTTATGTAAAATTTTGGACACTATCTAATTTTTGGTGAAAGAGACCTAGTTTTTCAAAGGCTGAAAGTATATCTCTTGTGTGAACGAAACGATAAACATTTTTGGGCATCTAGGACCTCATAAGCAATTATGTGATACCGATACTTAGAGAGCAATTTGAGAAAGTTAGGACATTTCACAACAGCAGCTCAAACGTTTCACAAGTCACTACCTTCCCCAGACATTCAGAACGAGTTCATAGAAATTTGTGCAAAAACGCCACGTGAGGGAAACTAATTAGATCAACGCAAAAAAAAGCCAAGTATTTTGCTATTGTCGTTGATGCTACGTCTGATGCTAATCATCGCTGAACAGGAACTACGTAATTTGCGCTACCTCCATTTCCAATTCGGAAGCAACAAATTAATTCAAGAACGGATTTTTGAGCTTTCGTAGGATTGCTAACCAAAAACTGTCAGGAATCGCTGATTTAATTGCCATACTCTAGTACATGTGTGAAATACCCATTAAAGATGTGTTTTGCACAAGGTACGATAACGGCGCCATATATGAAAGACGAGCTACACCGCGAGCACAACGTCACAGTCTCCACAAAACTCGATGCTGATTACTCGCCTGTGGACAACCACAATCATCATTTATGTGGGTTGATCGCTGCAGAATGTTGCTACGGCTGCACATACTTTCGTCGGAAGTTGTCTGAAAAAATGTTTACTATTGTGTCAGCAGCAGGATACCACAAAGATGGCGACATCCTCAAAAAAGAATGTACGAGCTCTCTTCACGTCTTTCAGACACTATGTGCGGTCGGCTAGAATGAGCAATCAGACATTCGCACAAACCATATTCCAGGAAGTTCCACACAGCAATAAACGCATACTTAAGCTAAATTGACTGCACAAGCATACGAGAGATGTATCCGGCATATCTCCCCAAAGTACATTAGCAAATTCGAATCGTATCGTGCTGTCCTCAATTTGGTTGCAAATACTTACTACCATTAATGAAAGAACGTCGTACTCCAGCTATGAGACGCCACCACAGCTGCTGTAGGTCCGACATCTAGGATGCCTTATAGCTGATTTGAAGTTGATCACGAACATGGGTGAAACAATTTTGAACGAATGCTAAAACAGTTAGCTACATCAATTGAAAATCACCTCGCCAATAAAGTTTCCAGACATACGAAAGAGAAACCCAAAAGGCGTTTTGCAGAATGCAAATGAGATGATTACTGAGGATCCAGATGCTGATTTTAAAAACATTACATTCCTGGTGAACGTTCGAGGCGGTACTCCCTAGGCCATTATGAACGATTTGCAGCTTTAGTGAGAAATATGAACGAGACGTGTCCCGAATTTTGTAGCACAATTGAAGACAGTCGATGAAACTAGCGTGTTCGGGCGACAGAGCGCAGCAAACTTGTCGAAAACATACAAGTCGGACGTTTATCTAGCTTAGAATCCGAAACAACTTCACTTGAAACACATTTACGAGCAAATTTTGACAAAAGTAGACTCACCAGTAGGAATTGCTAAATACCATCTATGTTCAAATGTGTATACAATTTTACCGTCCACATTTGCGTTCTTTACGTACTCTGCACTATACCTGTAGCTAGAGCAGAAACGTTCTTCAGCGTCCTTGCAACGATATCAAAACTTGCATAGATCGTGTTCAACTCGGGCCAGATCGAGTTCAGCGACTTGTCAGCTTTGGTGTTGAATCTGTTTTGTCATAGTGCAGTTAATTTTGATATTATTATAAAAAAATTTGACAGCGACAAACAGCTATAGAAAAGCCCACCTTTGAATCGCAATCTCTATAGTTGAATAATTAAATTTTATAATCATTTATATAAAATAAAAATAAAAAGAAAAAAACAAAAGCACCGAGGTGCAATGAAGAAAGTAATTCACGAGAGTAAGATGCAAGGTAGAGGCTGAATGAAAGTCCTGAAATAAGATATAGTCCGTGGAAAATACTTTTGCTCTACCGAGATTATCTAAAGAATATTACTCAAACTCTAGCTATTGGGAATTTATCAACAATGAGAATTGGTATTTTTTGTAATTACTAGCGACCCCGAAAAATACCTAACGCACATCCGTGAGCTTTTTAGACCATTCGGTAATACTTTCCTTTGGGACTACAATCAAAGGACTCATTGTAATGTTGGAAATAACTGGGTTACAATCAAATCGTTTCTACAAATATTTATTTACTTGACAGAATATTATATTTCTTCGGCGCTGGGGAGAGCTATGCCACATCTAATGATATCTCTACATACTACCTCGTATTTGATCTTGTGCTCCGAATATTTTGCAGTTCTTTAAAAATAAAACGTTAAAATTGTACAAACGCGTCAATTTTTTTGGCGTTATACTATGAAAATGCTAAGTTCGTGACGTATACGCGTATTTTAGATTTTTTTTAAATGGAAATAGTTTTTCGCTACTGATTGTCTTCTCGTTTAGTTGGAGTGGGGAAAAATTGTGGAATGGGTTCTTTAGAATGAAGAGTTAGTGTGGGGCCCCGTGGTGTCTGTCCGAGGGGGTAGGATAACTGTGGTAGTCGGGGGACTTTGGATTACACAATACATTTATTTATCATCACTCCGTGGTAATTTTTGACTTTGATTATTGGGTTACTGGAAGATTTAATCAATGCACCTAAGCTGTGAAAACACCTTTTTTCAATTTATTTTTGCGATTCCCAAAGAAAATTGGCTCGGTGAATCTCCTAAACTCAATGAAAGGTCTGAAATATTTCGACTATCTTTGTACGCGATGGCAAATGATACAATACTGTCGCTTATCTGTTCCGTGCAGGATTTGGATCGCAATCTTATTTCATTACTACCCAACAAACGGAAATTACTATTCTTCTTCACATAGTAAATACATGCATTGGTAATACTTTTCAGAAATCTTTACCCAGTAATGCCATCGGATGATGACTATAAAGTCTTCATACATACATGGAAAGTAGTTTATAGAAAAGTTAGATGAAAATTTAATTCCGGCTGTAATAGTTACCCAAATTCGAAACTGATTTAGAAGTGACACCGTAATGGGAATCAAATGTCGTCGTATTTAAGGAAATATTCTGCTAAACATGACATACTCTTTATGCAAAGAATTGTCCGCATGAGTGTCTACTAGGACAGAACACAAATTTTGTGACTCGTTAAGTTGTACATTCTATGAAAATCAGAGTAATGTAAATTTAAACATAGATGGCTATTGGTGAGGAAGCACCGTCGCTCTCCCTGGCTATAGTTCGTCCTCCACAGTGTTCGCTCGCTGAGAGCACTGGCGTGTAAACGCGCGAACGTTTGCGATGTCTACCCTCTATACCGCTGGATGATCTAGAATGGTTTGCTCTATTGTTACTGCATGTTTGTATTTTGAACTTGCAATTGGATGCATTGTACTTTGAACGCGTAGTTGCATCTACGTGTTGCGGATCTCTATTCTGGTGGCTATCCCATAGCACGATTTCCTAATATCGCTGATTACACCAGTTAACCCGCCGTCATAGTAATTTGCTAGTATGTAATTCAATGAATGAATAGTTTCTACAAATACCAGTATAGACCGGGTTCGAGTAAAAGCACTCGATAACTGCAACCACGCGGATGAATATCTGAAGGTACGCTGTTACCACCGTCGGAAAGCAAAAAGACGATGACCTGACGTTCAGTGTACTTCGTTGTTTTGTTCCACACAATAACATGTTTGCTACTCACGTGTCTTCGGATCAGATAAATGCTGTTAGGCTAAATGGTTTTTACTAAATTTGATTTGCATGTAGACGCACACACGTTAACAAGTCCTGCTCGCACTGCCATTCATGAGCTTTCGCATTGAGTGACACCCCTCAATAATAAGAGACACCGCTCAAGTGAGTCAGCTAATCTTTCAACTTTTTTTGAAAAAAATCTGTATAATTATTGGTTTATTAACGTGCAACGCTGCAATTCTCCCCGTGCTACATACTATTTCGAGTTGTCTGGTTGTGATCCTAAATTACGTAGAACTGTTTTAAATTTCTTGACATGAAGTTACGTTGCGTTGGACATATTAGCTATCACGTGGCTTTACCCTCTAATTTTGATTTTAAGAACGCTATGAACAAGTATCATTTAAATCTGCAGTAGCGAATTGTTCAATGTAATGTCGTTTTGCCTCTCATAATAAGAATCAAATGCTAGAGTTATCACCAACTGTCAAGGGTTTTACTTACTCTACATAGAATTAACACATGTGTTAGATACGAAAAAATAGTTCTCACCGTTATCCCCCTAGTTGTTCCGTGATTTGAATCGTTATAAGTGATTCTGAGGATGTGAATTAGCAGAAGGTGAGCCAAAACCGTATCTTGTACTATTTTTGGGATCGTTAAAGATCTGATTTTAAAGTGTAGAAGAAAGTTTGAATGTTAAATATTTCCACTATTTGAAAATCGTTAAGCATTTGTGAAACTAAATTTAGAAGATTCAATTTTTACTGGAAGAATCATTCGAAGCTCCTGGGAAATCTGCTGACAAAACACGATAATTGCTATTTTCCTGTTTTGGTGGACTTTTCCGGTCGAGAGATTGATAAGTTTAACAACTTTCGTAGCTTGAGCTGAGTTTATCCGGAATCCGGAGTCCCCTATATTTTGAAAGTTTTTTTTTGAGCACTTTTTGCCTTTCCACTTCGAATGGCTTGTAAAAAAAACGGTGAATACGAAATGATACAATGAAGCCTTGTTTGAAGTAGGTGATGAATTTATGTTTTGACAGCTGAAAAAAAAAAGTTTATTTGAGGACAAAGAAAAACAAAAAACATTTGTGTGGGTGACATATATCTGTAAGTGACACTAGATTGGTTTACAGGTTTCACTACGTGGACTTCAAACACTAGAAGAAAACAACAGTTTACACAATTTAATCTCAGGCAACTATCTCACAGCAACGTGCAACAACGGAGGAGGAGGCGCGGTCATCTACTATGCAATTCGTGACCTAACCAGCTACTACAGTCTTCCCGAAGATATGGTTGGTGCAGAGATGGCTCGCACTGAATTATTACGAGGCGGTCGCTGTGGG
>JARSSU010033013.1:0-17983 GCA_029619165.1 Eurosta solidaginis | reverse complement strand
CCATATTGGCTTCCCATTGTGCGTATGAAAAAGAATATAATTGAACCAACGATCTTGTCTTGTTGCTTGCCATAAGCGAATGACTGACGCAAACCGATTGCATCAAGTGATGTACGCGACTTACGCGTGCTCACTAACACATCTGCATTTCAATTGCCGATGCCTGATGTAACACATATGCACTACTACTACAGAAGCTATGTTTCTATTTCGAAGCTCCGCCGGCATTGTGCGCTACTGATTAAAGTTTAAGCGATGCAGAGAGCGCATTGCTTTTCACTTTTCACACAATTCGCTTTTACTTTTCAATTTTTCGGTTGTACCCCTATGGGATTTGTGGAAAACAGTCGATGTGATTAATATTGGATAAAATTGCTAGAGCAGCAACAAACAACGCACATAGGCAATGGGTATTCCAAAATAAGCTTTTTTGTATTTTTTGTGTTGTCCCTACTACTTTCCCGTTTAAAATGGTAGCGATTATGTTTTTCGGCGCAATAGCTTAGCTGTAGGCAATATTTTTAATCCGCCCCAAAAATTTCATTTCACAATTTTAAATAAGTCGCGTCCAAATGTTATTGCGTTGCCATATTGCTAAACTGAATACAGAGAGGTTGCTTGGAGAGGCTAATGGGAATATCGGACTTCAGCATCACATTGATATATCTACGAGCATTTTTTCCCTATCAGGATGTAATACAGTAAAACCTCCCTTGGGCGGACACTCACGTCAGCCAAATTTGTTCGCCCAAGAGAGGTGTCCGCTCAACGGATTGTAGCAATTTTAAATGTGGTAATAACAAGAGCGGTAAAAACGAACGACGCTCGACCTCAGGTCTAAGTTCCACTCATACTTAGTGGAAGTAGTGTAGCGCGTTTAGGAGAGTTGGTTAGCAAACTAAACATTAAGGTTTTTCGTCTGTCGAAGCACAGACGCAATATAGAAGACGACATTGTTAGGCTGGGCTTTACAAAGCAAAATTCTTCCCTACAAAGAACGCTTAGTATACCCCTTGGAAATTGCCACCTTAACGTTAAAAGAGTACATCTACAAACTCAGCTTGCGGATATCTAAGCAAACCTGGCCAAGGGAATACAAGAGATTCCGCCAAACCCTAAGTAGAGACACAATTTCCTCATTTGTAGGAGTACCACCCAGGCGCTACCTTATTGGGGAGGCATGCAGAAATGTGGTCTATAGTCGATGCTGTAGGATCGTAAGATACGAAAAGGCAGATACGTTGGACCACCTCATCTGCAACTATTCAGCGGTAAGCTCCCTTTCTAGATATCTATCTAAACCCGGTGGAATATGATACCATGGACTTAATAGCGTTTATCAGGTCCTCAGTATGCTTCAATACTAGCAACAACATCGAAGTCACGTGCCATAATGCTACTTTGGCTAGGTAGGCATTGAAAAGTAAAGTCCATCTCTCGCGAACGACAATCACGCTACAACCCCGTCCTGCTATATGGGGCAGAAGCATGGACCATGACAACAGCAGATGAAGCGGCTTCGGATGTTCGAGAGAAAAGTTCTTCCAAAGATTTATGGACCTCTACGCGTTGGCGATGGCGAGTAACCGAAGAAGTTTAATGATGAGCTGTACGAGCTATACGCAGACATCAACATAGTCAGCGAATTAAAACGCAGCGGCTGCGCTGCGCTAGGCCATGTTTGCGAATGAAGGATGATGATCCGGCGAGAAAGTGTTTCTATCGGAACCCGCCTATGGAAGCAGAGGTAGAAGGCGGCCCCCACTCCGTTGGAAGGACCAGGTGGAAACGAATTTAAACTCCCTTGTGTGACAATTGGCGCCTGTTGGGCGGAGCGAAGGAGCGACTGGCGCGCCTTGTGGCGGCCATAACCGTCAGACGGTTAAGCACCAATTAAGTAAGTAAGTAAGATGCTCAAAGAGAAAGTGATACTAGTCTAGGTACCTCCACGTAGCCACTTCATCTAACTTATGCTAGAAGAAATCAAAATAGTTGCAGATCACCTTTTGGATTTCTTTGTCAGATATGAGTCACCCCTTTTCTACACGTAACTTCGTTTTTTTTTATTTACATTGTTCTGTCCGATATCCGTCTGCTTGTGGCGCTGGAATCGATGGTGGCGGATTTGAGGGAAACAATTTTGATGTGCTGCTGGTCCTTAATTAGTTGTACAGTAAAGGGCGAAGGTGGCTTCTGATTCTTCTTAGTCTGCTCGTTTCACAAGTTTATTAGTGAAGACACTTCTGCCCGTTTCAATATTTTTACTTATGGTGGACGTATAAAAAGCAAGGACCTTGGGCGCACGAAATGGCTCTGTATGGCTCCGATCAACATCACTTTGAATTTAATTTCAAATTTTGAATTGCGTCATATGGCACAATCAAACGAACGGTAAAACAATTGATATTAATTTACTTTACCTGGCTTACAACAACAACCAAATTGATTTCGGTGTCGTTTGGATCCATTATTTAAATCCCTTGAACATCCTTGTATTAGTGCTTATATTTTCAGCTTTCTCAATGTCAGCCTACTAAGCTGCAGAATAAAAGAGATTCACCTATGTTTCCAAATCACAACAAAATATAAACTTTTTGCAACACCTTGTGTCCAATTTCAAACATACTTTCCAAACTACGTGCTAAGTAATTAGTTGATGTTTGTGCACCTTTCCATTGCTCACCTTAAGTTTTTGTTATACCTTCTCATCGTACCCATTCCAGAAACTACGCAGTTTTCCTCTTGATTTCTATAAAGTCTTCGTTTAGCACCCCTTTTCTTTTGTATATTTCTAATGTTTCCTAAAGCGGAAGGGTGTGCCGCAATACTATTGTTATGAATGTATGTGTTAGAGTTCTTTGATTTTCGCTTTTTATTATTTTGTAATTTATTTCGTTTTTTTATGGTTCACCACCACAAAAATAATAACAACAAAAAATTACGTTGCGAAAATGTATCGCAGATTTTGTGGTCGCCCATTACAATTCCCTCCCACCCCTTGTACCGCCTTCCATTCAACTGCTTTTACTTTTTGCTTGCGCCTGTATTTTTCTACTTGCTCCCTTAGCATCTCCCTTTTTTGCTCTAAATTTTCTTTCCCATTACTTGTACTATGTGTCACAATAATCTGACAGCTTAATTATATACGCGCCATAGTTGATATATAGAATAGGTGGATATGTGTGTCAGTGTGTGAATTCATCGCGTTTATATAAAGGGTGGTTCAAAAAGTGCTCGATTTTATTTAAAAATTTACCAATTTAAAATGCCTGAAAAGCGTAGACCTTGATCGCACTTCCTTTCAGCCTCGGAAAACCTTATGGCCCTGCAAAGGGTGAAGCCGCTGATTCCTAGTGTTTGAAGATTTCGCTGAAGTGGTGAAAACCTCAACTGACTCCCACTGCTATGAATCATCGAAGTTTCGAAAAGAACATCTTATCTGACCGGAGCACGATTCTGTTTTGTCTTAGAGTCCACTCGATGAGATAGTTAGTGAGAGTCCCTTTGGAAACCAAATCTATATAAATCAAATGCACCAGCGGGTGATGAGGCTAAGCACATTCTCACGATAGCTGTGCCTTTCATAAGAAACAATCAAAATCCACAGGCGTCGAAGATAGTTATATCAAATCGTTTCCCAGATACTCGGTTTAGTACCTAATGATGCTAGTTGACATATCAGATCAATATCAGAAAAAGGAGTATCATCATCGATAATACTCTCCAAAAATTGTCGGGGAGTGTCTTTATTTTTACAAAAAGAAAATAAAATAGATTCTCCAAACAGTCTGGACGACCCAATTATGTATCTAAAAAAATTTTTCAGGTGGACAACTTCTTTGCATAATGCTACGAAGTTTCTAACTATCTGGGTAAATGCTCATGAGACTCTTCAGCAGCTGTTATACAAGGATTGACTATAAGGAGAAGCGAACTGCCCTGATGTGGTTGTAGCATACTCCGCCTAACACACCAATGATCCTGAGAAAATATTAAAAAGACATGTGCAATGGTTCTGTCTGTGATGTGAACTGAGGATTAATGATGAGCTGTAGGAAGTTTACGAAGACATGAATGTAGTGCAACGACAGACCACGAAAGACCCAGCAAATCTAGACAAGATCCTTGACAAAATTATTCAAAAACACCGTTATTTAGGCGCTGATATCGCTCGAAAGGGCACAGTTTGAGAAACCGTTTGGGTCACGTCATTGGTTAATTCGTTGTAGTTCTATAAATAGAACGAAAACAGCAACAAAACCAAAGTTTCTTTGAAAACCGCCGTACCAAGCATAGCTTTAACACATAATTGCATACGAAGTATGCAATGTGTAAAAGATTAAAATATGCAAAAAGAAGGCAATTGGGAAAAACTTCACAACAGGCATGACGTAGCTGAATGCGTTTATAACCATTTCAACTATCGTAGGAGTGCGAGTTCGACTCCCACTCCCGGGAGAAAAGGCTTTGAAGAGATTTACAAGGTATAATCGAAACAGCTGTCGCCTTGTCCGTCCTGATGTCACGTTGTTTAAATTTTTCCAAATTATTAAATAAATTATAAAATTAAAAAATTGCTTCAAATAAATGTTTTCATACATTTAAAAAAGCAATATGGGCAATCCCCGATTATTAAAATCATACAAACAGACAAAATTGGTTAATTCGTTGTAGTTCTATAAATAGAACGAAAACAGCAACAAAACCAAAGTTTCTTTGAAAACCGCCGTACCAAGCATAGCTTTAACACATAATTGCATACGAAGTATGCAATGTGTAAAAGATTAAAATATGCAAAAAGAAGGCAATTGGGAAAAACTTTACAACAGGCATGACGTAGCTGAATGCGTTTATAACCATTTCAACTATCGTAGGAGTGCGAGTTCGACTCCCACTCCCGGGAGAAAAGGCTTTGAAGAGATTTACAAGGTATAATCGAAACAGCTGTCGCCTTGTCCGTCCTGATGTCACGTTGTTTAAATTTTTCCCAAATTATTAAATAAATTATAAAAATTAAAAAATTGCTTCAAATAAATGTTTTCATACATTTAAAAAAGCAATATGGGCAATCCCCGATTATTAAAATCATACAACAGACAAAATTGGTTAATTCGTTGTAGTTCTATAAATAGAACGAAAACAGCAACAAAACCAAAGTTTCTTTGAAAACCGCCGTACCAAGCATAGCTTTAACACATAATTGCATACGAAGTATGCAATGTGTAAAAGATTAAAATATGCAAAAAGAAGGCAATTGGGAAAAACTTCACAACAGGCATGACGTAGCTGAATGCGTTTTACACCATTTCAACTATCGTAGGAGTGCGAGTTCGACTCCCACTCCCGGGAGAAAAGGCTTTGAAGAGATTTACAAGGTATAATCGAAACAGCTGTCGCCTTGTCCGTCCTGATGTCACGTTGTTTAAATTTTTCCCAAATTATTAAATAAATTATAAAATTAAAAAATTGCTTCAATAAATGTTTTCATACATTTAAAAAAGCAATATGGGCAATCCCCGATTATTAAAATCATACACAACAGACAAAATTGGTTAATTCGTTGTAGTTCTATAAATAGAACGAAAACAGCAACAAAACCAAAGTTTCTTTGAAAACCGCCGTACCAAGCATAGCTTTAACACATAATTGCATACGAAGTATGCAATGTGTAAAAGATTAAAATATGCAAAAAAGAAGGCAATTGGGAAAAACTTTACAACAGGCATGACGTAGCTGAATGCGTTTATAACCATTTCAACTATCGTAGGAGTGCGAGTTCGACTCCCACTCCCGGGAGAAAAGGCTTTGAAGAGATTTACAAGGTATAATCGAAACAGCTGTCGCCTTGTCCCGTCCTGATGTCACGTTGTTTAAATTTTTCCCAAATTATTTAAATAAAACACGTCAATACTTTTAAACCGCGCAGAAGAGTTAGAAGCAGCAAAAAATACTAAGCAACGGATATGAAGAGAAATTTAGGCATACGCGATTGTGTGGTGATCCTGATCTCAGTCTCTGCCACTTCTATAATGAGTGACTTGACGTTAAAGCCACGTAGGAAGGTTTTTAGTAATGTCACATAACGCTAGCTCAGGTCGGAATTGCTTATTTTTACGAGAAAGTATACACAAATCTGCCAAGATCGAAAAGTCTGCAACCAATTGCATCAAATAGGAACATTTACGTCGAGGATAGGGGAAATGAAAGCCTGCATTGCTTCCTAAGTTCGTAAATTGATTTGTGGTAGGCTAGGTTGAACTTGTCTCACATAGACTGAATGTGTCCATAGTGGTACCAGAATTTGTTTGACGACCAAACGGAACAGCCACAATTATGCGCCAGGACTTACATATGTTATAGAATAACTCCGTTCTCTTGGCAAATACTAGAAGATATCTGGAACTAGCTTAATTGCTGCGCCGAAACGAGCACATTTTCTTCCAGCAGCTCGAAAGTCGTACATTTGCTGCCACAGATGGGGACTAACTTATAAGTACTAGAAGTTTTAACGAGGTCATATTAATCGTTACCGAGATAGTCGGACTAGTACCTTAATGGTGCTTTGTTACCGGAAGTAACGAATCTATGTCCGAATATGGACCGTCATCATCGGTAAACACTCCCCAATACCTTCGGGAGTGTCTTTATCGTTGAAACAACAACCTTTCCTGGCTGATGGCTCACATGCAGCTCTTATCTCTTTTTGATTTCTCCAAAACGGATTGGGAAGTCTACCGTCGATTTGTTAAGTACTGCATGCTCCTTTGCCAACTTATCGGCCTTTTTGTGCCTTCGATCCTTCTGTGACCGGAAACCCAGTAAGGATATATGGTTCGGCCTGAGCGAAATCACTACAGTACACTTCTTGTTGAAGTACTGTTTGAGAGTATTGTCTTGGTCGCCGCCTGGCTCTAAATATATATATTGACGGTACTGCAGCTTGAGCACGCTTCGTCCAGAATTTTTGCGGCTTTCTTCACCCCTACAATTTAGGCCTGAAAGACACTGCAAGTGATCTAGCTGCCTGTAAGATCTACTTGTTTCTGGATCGACACAGTTAACAGCAGATCAGCATTTGTTTGCCCCATAGTAATGCTGATTAATACAGACTGCTTAATGGACCACCCTTTAAAAAACGAGTGCGTATCAGTTTGTCCATATTCATACATATCCATGTACATACATACATATCTGCTACTTTAAATGAAGTAGTAATAATTTTCGCACTGCCAACAATTCCCGCGGTGACATAAAAGCAACGGAAATGTTAGCTGCATGAAGAAGTATAGGGTTAAATGAGTGCACGCGACGAAAGGGCTGCGTTCGGTATAATATTTATGACACTCTGTACATTTGAGTTGGTAGTATTTGCTATTTACAATTTCTCATAAATCCACATACATTTACTTTAACATTGTTGTAAAATGAATATTTACGTCTGAGTGTCACAAATGGATACCAACTGATATGTCAACATTTCTGAGAAAACCTATTAAGCTCGAAATCGTGTCATAAAAAACACACTAATTATATCGTTCTATGCAAAAGTAACGTCATATTAGTTTTTATATTGAGCTGGTAGTAAAGTGTTATTCTGAAATATTTCCATGCTTGGCGCTGAAAGGGTTTAGACGAGTTTTGCTGCTTCCAGCTGTTGAGATATAGTCGGCAGGAAGTAGAGTCTGAGTCACAGTGCTTAGCAAACCTATCTATATCAAAGTTCTAACAAGTGTGGAAACTTCAATTAACTGGAAAATGCTAAATTACAGAGCCAACGCTCAGGCAGATATCTTAGCTCGAGAAGATATCATGAATACCGAAGCATTGAATACCGAATTATCGCTGACAGGATGCTTTAGACTAAATTGCGCAAGTAATACTCAACTGAGAGTTCAAGTGGTGTACCTCAACATCAAAACTATTTGTTGAAACAGTGGCTTGAAATATGAAGTCCTGGAATCAGTTTGTCAATCTTGATAATCCTAAACGTAGAAGATATGTCCGAAATCTCGCTAAAGACATTACTGTTCAGAATCGAACGAAGTTTTGTCAAAAAATACTTCGAGTACTCCACTCTATTGTGGCGAATATTAGCATCACTATGCTGTTAGTAAATAATCACAACAAAAAAATAGCAAGCAGCCACACTTATGTACAAGGCAATGAAGAATATTCAATTCACATAACCAGCAGCTTGAAGCTGAGAGATTATTTCACATACATATATGTAGCCAGCAGCTAAGTGTAGAAGTTTTACTCACACATACACAAGCATATACATAAATTAAAGATATACATGTATATAGCTAAATACTCAAGCATGATATACAAATGTTCTAGAAGGCATGTGCGTGAAACGTCTAGACCTAAGGAGAAATGAGCAAACAAGGTAACCGAGAGTATAAAAGCTGAGGAATCAGTAATCAGTTTGATTTAAACACGCTATTATTGAAGTATAATTGTGATGTACTACTCCCAAGGTAGTCTAATATAGACCATTTTGCAATACTGAATATTGGTGTTATTTATTCGACAGTTCGGCCACCGTGGTGTGATGGTAGCGTGCTCCGCCTACCACACCGTATGCCCTGGGTTCGCACTCCCGGGTAAAGCAATATCAAAATTTTAGAAATAAGGTTTTTCTATTAGAAGAAAATTTTTTCAAGCCGGGTCGCCCCTCGGCAGTGTTTGGCAAGCGCTCCGGTGTATTTCTGCATGAAAAGCTCTCAGTGAAAACTCATCTGCCTTGCAGATGCCCGTTCGGAGTCGGCATAAAACATGTAGGTCCCATCCGGCCAATTTTTAGGGAAAATCAAGAGGAGCACGACACAAATTGGAAGAGAAGCTTGGCCTTAGATCTCTTCGGAGGTTATCGCGCCTTACATTTTTTTTTATTCGACAGTTCAGCGATTCGAACGTTAGTAGAAGGTGTATAATTATCAGGAATTCCCCAAAATTCGTTACACTATGTTGGGTTTCTTAAACAAGTTTGGGTTTCTACTCGCTTAGGAAGATCCTAATCTATAAGAGCGATATCAATGAAACAAAATATACAATAGCATTCCTATAAATGGATGAAGGACTCAACTAGCTATTTATTATGAAATTAAACAGGAAAGCATTGCTTAGAATTGGACGTACTTTAAAATGAACGGGAATACGGTTTCAAAATTGTACGTGAGACATCCCAAGGAAGTCAGCATTTGCAACAAACAGTCATATCTTTGAACTTATGTATCCACTCTGCCTTAGCAACTCAATGGGAATCAATGAAACCGGCCAAATATACTCCAAAACGCTGGAGTAAGACATAGGAGAAATTATCAGAAAAAAATGTATGACAGAAAAAAGCAGCAAGGGAAATAAGAAGAGGAGAGTGAAAGATAAAAGACGAGAGCGATAGCAAGAGGCATAATAAATGAAGTCGAAAAAAAGAAGTGCTAGAAATTGAAATACTGGGTAGAGTGAGACACCTAGCTAGATACTAGGAAACTGCGAAATGTAGTTCATATTTAGACACAACAATCAAGATAAGTATCTGTTTAGGTAGCCTCGCTTCAGGGAAGGTGTATAAATTAAATTTTATGGCTCGGGATTTCGTGAACTTTTCATTCTCCTAACCTCCACGTACATACTCCGGCGCCATAGCAAAAACAATTAATATGCAGACTACGCTATACTAGCTTCGTAGCCTCTGGAGAAGTGTGGTGAGTAACTCAGCTGGAAATTCAAATGGTGAACCTGTCTACTGTAAGTCTAGAAGTTGGAAAGTAGGGCTGGTGTTTCGCTTATTCCATGCACTTGAAGTTAGCCGTAAATTTAGACCTATGGAGTGCTCGACAGCGCTCTTACTGTCAAAGAGTTCAATATCAAATCGAACAGCCAATCGATTATTAAAGCTCTGTCGCAACAGCGAGCCGGTCATTGGTAGTCTGCGGCTAAATGACAGACGGATCACTTGTGATGTAGAGGAGCATGTTAGGCGGGCGCAACAATCGTTAGGTCTTTTGTAGGTTAGCTGACTACTGAATGGCTGCTTAGGAGTAGTTGTATCTCAGAACAGCTAAACATGCTGACGCTATATTTTATCGGTTCCTTTATTTGTTTTACTGGTTTAAATCATATTCAGGAGAGCCTCAGGCTTGCTGTCTTCAAATCCCCGCAGTGTTTTTAAAAATTTGGGGCCAAAATTATCTAGAAATATATACACAGCAGCAACACGAAGAGGAGAAGAATCGTACGTTTTTGATGTTCCATTAACTTTGTCCTTTATTCGAGGAACCTTTTACATATCAATTCCTAATCTGCTCGTACTTTGTACTTCATATAATGCTCCAGTTTGAGGCTGATGAAACTTTCTATAACACCCTCTAACGCTTTCGGTATATGACGCGTGAAAAGCGGCTACTTCATCGGTCAATATTTGATCAACCACGTCATCGGAGTTTTACTTATCCATAGACTCATGTCTTAGAATGAGTTCCTGCTATCACGGACTATAATTAGGTCGGTCCTGTATTTCGCATCGTCAGCAGCAGTGATAATTCACTTGCTACAATATCAAGCATAGGACTGCTTCACTCGAAAATATATGTATTACCCGTTCGAAGTATTAAAATTCCTTCTAAATTTTTCGATCATAAAATTTACGCAAATTCTAATTCCTGTCATCTTCAATTAAAACAACACCAACTGAAATGATACCTTCACTTAAATTCAAAAACTTTCAAATATTTTAATATTTGCATATTTAACGTACTATTTGTTATTTATTAAATTTTTAATGTAAATACTTAAAGATAATTACAACCACCAAACAGTCAAAGTAAACAGAAAAGGTTTGAAACAGCACAAAGGGGAACAAAAAGCTTTGTCAAATATCCTTTTGCAATGCGATCAAAGAATAGTCAACTAAAAAACCCACACACCACTCGACTATTTTGCACAGAAATTAAAATTATACCGAATGGACAACGCAAAATTGTAGCAAACATGGAAATTGTGTAGCAATTATTTCTAATGCATAAATTATGAAGTGACCAGGGGGGTACTAAGGAAAGAAACAAAAGGTAGGGAACTTCAACGGAGTAACGTGCTGTTGGTCATTTGTGAAAAGGAATTCTAAGAGGCGCAAATGGCATTGCGTGAGAAAACTGTGACGAAGTACCTGGCAATTATTGTGTGGCAAAAATGGTACCTAGCTATACTTTGGAAGTTATACAGATACAGATACTATGACTAAGTATTCTAATAGATTCGAACAAGAATCGTATTATCAAATTTTCGAGACACGCACAATAAATAGACATACACTTGATAAAGTTAATTTTTTATTTTATTTATTTAGATTTAATATACAACTTTGCGCAGCTCATACTGCTGACTTTCGGAATATTTGCTTACTTACTAGTTTGTTCGGGTAAACTACAGCCTGTCCATGCTAGAGCGTTTGACGTCCGAAAACTTTGTTTTATTTTTTGTATATCTTGCTAATTTTTATCAATTCGTAAGATAAATCATGCCCAAAAATGTCTTTAATTTCCTTAGATGTCATGGTGTTTGGTAATAGAGATAATATTTTTTGCTTATCCAAATTATTTGAGCAGTTTTCGATTTGATATTTCATGTTCTCCAAAATTTGTTCGTAGTAAGCTTTGATCTTCTGATAAAGTTGACAGTGAAACCACCTCCAAGTGAATCCGAAATACTTTGCGCCATTTGCTGTGTTTTTTTTGCAGTATGAATCCCTTTCTAAATATTTTCGCGCGATGGATGGCTTCCAAGATGAGGAATAACATGCTTATTTATATTGTCGACGAGTTCGTTGCGTTCGAGTGATTTAGTATAGCTGCTGCATGTTGGAACTTCCTTATATTCTTGATACAATTCACCGCTAGTCAAGATTTCTTGTGCCTCTTCACTTTCCGTTTCAGTAGAACGCTGATTATCAGCAATCTTGATAGCATCCTTAAGTTTTAAAGCGACAACTTTCGCAAATACGGCAACGATGAATGTCGGAGACTGCTGGAAAATGCTCAGATATCAGCGCTGCTTCATTTAGCTAATGTTTCGAAGGTGAGAGGAACATTTTCTTGATAGCTGCACACATCTGTATTTATTGATGATTCCATATCAATGCCTAGTTTCGTTCTGGTCTGTGTCTATCCGTTGTGTTGTTTTTTATAGTCCATGGGTGCTGTGGCAGGTAATGTCAATCATGTGTCCGTGGTAGGTAACGTTAATATACGTGTGTGTGTGTGCGGTATTGATACGTCCGAATTGTTACCTTTTCCAAGGGTTGTTTTGTAGGTATCTAGACATACCGCTTGTTAGCTAAGCGGTAGGTTGAGATAGGTAGAAATCGGTGATTTTGCCGTTGGTAAATTTTTCGTTTTGCTGTTCATTGTTACGTGTTTGGTTGCTGTACCTTCTGGCTTGTGCTGTTTTTTGTAAACTAGTTTTAAGGGTTCAAATATTTCGTCAGAGATAGTGTTGGTTTGTTCGTTTATTATCCTGCCGTCAAATGTTTTTAACTTGTATATCTCCATGTTCTCAAGTACATTGAGCCGCCAACCTTTTCCTTGTACGTGAAGTATTCGAGCCGTTGTTTTGATGTTAGCTGGGGTGCACGCCCACTGGAATAAAAATTGTTCACAGTGTAAAGGTGATTTTAATACCTTTCTAACGGTATAAAAATTTTTGAAATCGGTTGATTAGTTTACGCGTGATATCAAAATATCAGAAAGTAACCAAGAGATGCATTTACCTAAATAAATAAAAAAAAGTAAAAAAACACCCTTCTAGTTTTCAGATATGTTATATATATTAAATCTACCTTTCTAAAAAAATAATCGCTTGGTCTTTGAAGTGTTTTCCCAGTTTGAAAAAAAAATTTAGAAAAAAACTAAAATTTTTTTTCTTTCAGTGTAATATAGAATCTTTACAGTATATGTTTTCAAAGGTGATTTTAATACCTTTCTAACGGTATAAAAATTTTTCAAATTGGTTGATTAATTTACGCGTGATATCCAAATATGAGAAAGTAACCAAGAGATGCATTTACTTAAAAAAATTACCCATTTTAGGTTTTCAGATATGTTATATATATTAAATAGACCTTTCTAAAATAAAATTTTATTTTTCAAAATCGCTTGATCTTTGAAGTGTTTTTTCAGTTTTAAACTTTATTTAAAAAAAATTTTTTTTTCAGTGTACTAAAATTTTACAGTGTATTTTTTAAAGCTTATTTCAATACCTTTCTAATGGTATGAAGATCTTTGAAATCGGTAAAGCCATTCCGTAGTAATCACACTTTAAAAGTACCTATTATCGTCATTTTTCTAATATTTTCGGATATTTCGATACCTTGCCACGCCCACAATTTTTCGAAAATGCAAATTCTAAAAATGAGGTTGTGTTTGGGTGGGTAAGATGTAATCCCATGCAAAATTTCATCAAATTCTGAGGGGGTGGGTTCAAAATGTACGTTTTTTTCGGCCTTTGATATGAAATTCATCATATGCTGTTTAATGAGATGTACATGCGGGGCAAAAAGTTTTAGATATGCTGCCTTGCTTAGTCCCGACTATTACGTCCTCGCTCGTGGGATTTGGGCCATATGACCACTCTAGGTGCCAGCTTGAGAGGTGCCTTGGGACCCGCAGACAAAAAGTGAGCCTCAGTGGGACCACTCCGGCCTATTCAATCTAAGGCCATACTGTAGTTTGCAATGTCTTCCCACCAAGCTGTTTTAAAATACCTAGTTAATTTCATAAATTTATTTAAGTTTATCCAATGTTTACCCTAACTGCGTATTTTTGGCACTGGACAAGCCTGTTCTAGAGATGTACATGCAGGACAATGTGGGCAGAAGGAATCCTCTACAATCCTACGCTTATGTAATAGAGATTGCCGATGTGAAGTCGCTAACAAATCCTCCAGCTCCTCCGTTGATGAGAGGCTTTGTGAGGGCAGTTACGGTAGGTTTCTAGCTAACAATTATTAATAGGTTACGCCTCACAGTAGGTTACGCCTCACAGTGGGTTATGCCTTACAGTATGTTACGCCTCACAGTGGGTTGTTTAACGAAAATTTCAACACTACTTCAAGGTAACAGTAATCTGAGATCGAGTGTTCCTCAATAACATAGCATTTTTTCAACCCAAATTTTATCGAGGGTCCTTTTAAAATGGAAACTATATAGATACGCCGAAGATTATAAGCTTTTCACACATGAGTTAAGCAGTGGTATCCACTTAGACAGTCTATGATTTCGAGGGCGGCATCCTTGGCCGAATAGTTATTCCGTACCTAACGTTTCAAGGTGTTTGTCTGGTGTAGCTCGGCAGCATAGCGCGATAAAAACATCCGTCAGAAACTTTTCGGAGCTACACCTAGAGCTTCTAGCAAAGTGACGTCAACGAAGGTATGAGTTCGAATTCGCAGTCTTATAGCTTTTGTGCTGGAAGATGGTGTGAGGGCCAGGTGGCGTGGTAGACCAACTGGTGATCGGGATGCTACTGCTCGCACTTCGAAAAATGTAGCTTTTAAAAACAGCCAAAACAAGTAAGGAAATCTAAGTTCGGGTGAAACAGAACATTGCATACCCAGCTGTACACTTGAAATGCTGTTGTTGTTTTTTTGTGTGCTTAATAGTGTTACAAGGCTGCGCAATAATACATATACATATGGTTCTATTCTGAATAATTTTTCTTCGAGTTATGGCTCCGGAAACATAGAAAATTGCTTAACCATAAAAGGGTCGGTGCCACGCCCATTTTTTAAATTTGAAGTTTTTCCTATTTATTGTTTTAAATCCACTTGGGAAATGAAATACCATTGATACAAAGCTCTTTTTTGCAAAGATATAGCTTATTTTATTCGTCCACGACCCTTTTAAAAATCGTTTATATAAAAGTGGGCGTGGTCCTTAACCGATTTCGTTAATTTTTCTTCAAAGAATTCCTTATAGTAAATGCAACCTCTCTGCCGAATTTTGTTACGATAGGTTTAACGATTTTTGATTTATGATTAACAATATTTGTAAAATTGATTTTATCACAAGTGGGCGGTGCCACGCCCATTTTAAAGTTTTTTTTTCAAATTTTTATCAAGAGTCTCAATATCAGTCCACATGTCAAATTTCAACATTCTAGGTGTATTATTTACTAAATAATCAGGTTTTTTGTGTTTTCAAAATGTTATATATATAAAAAGTGGGCGTGGTTATCATCCGATTTCGCTCATTTTCAATACCAATCTATTCTGGGTCCAGATAAGCTCGTGTACCAAATTTGGTGAAGATATCTCAATATTTACTCAAGTTATCGTGTTAACGGACAGACGGACGGACGGACGGACGGATATGGCTCAATCAAATTTTTTTCGATACTGATGGTTTTGATATATGGAAGTCTATATCTATCTCGATTCCCTTTATACCTGTACAACCAACCGTTATCCAATCAAAGTTATAATACCCTGTGTACAAATACAGCTGGGTATAAAAACTGGAGGCGTCCTTTAACGCGACCAACAATATGCCAGCATTTATGCTTATCGTTTAAACTGTGCGACGAGAATCATGGCTATTAATAGACCATTAATAGCGGCCGTATGTCGCCTTTATGCCTGAACAGCAAGGAACCACAAATGATTTAAAGAAATAGTGTCGACGACGAGTTTTAAGAGTTAGCCAGGACATCTCCTTCGGTGAAACTACGCTTTGCACGAGACATACAGACAAAAGTGTGACCATTTTAGGTTTTTCTATTTTTTTTCGGCTGAGGCAGCAAATTGGAAGAGCAGTTTGTCCCAAATCTCCTCGGAGGTAAATCACGCCAAATATTTTTTTTTATTATAGTTTGTAGTAGGGCCGACTCTAGGAAGGTTTTCGATACAGAGATTTTTATTTATTTCAGTGAATCTAGGAACGCTGAAAAGTTACATATTGTGACGAATATTAGCATCACTAAGCGATACTAGCATCACTAAGCCGATTCTAAGCAGCATGTACATACGTAAACAAATCAATCATCATGTACACACATACATACAAGACAACGGAGAGATACTCATAAACACATGTAATCATCAGCCGAAGTAGTACTCACATATACACACGCATATGGCTACAAACTACAAACATACATGTATATGGCTGGTACCAAGCATGAAGTTCACAAAATTACTAGGCCTTAGGAGAAATTGGTGAACAAGAAAACCGAGAATATAAAAGCAGCGCAAGCTGAGGCATCACTAAGCAGTTTTGATTTAAGCACGCTATTGGTTGTGAAGTATAAGTGTTATTGTGAAGTACTCTCAAAGTAGGCTAATAAAGACCACTTGGCATTATTGAATATTGGAGTTATTTATTCAACAGTTTAGCGATTCGAACGTTAGCAGAAGGTTTAGAATAAGGGGAATTTCACTAAATTCGTTACAATATAAAGAAATGTCAATACGGGGCACAACTAAAAAACTAAACGCAATTCACCTGAAGCATTTATTTTGCGGTCACTTGTAGTGAGTTTCTTACTCCCCGGGGACCTCTACAAGTAAAAAAAGTAAAAAGTCTCTTCCATAAAAATCTCAATGCTAAATGCGTACTTTTTAAATTTGAATAAACGTTTTAGTTGGGTTTTATTGCTTCAACCTGAGGCGAGGAAGGAATTACGTACCACCACTTAGCTTCTTAGCTGGCTTGCTAAGTTTATACTGATCCCTCGTTTTATGTGTGGGGTATAATTTTATGCCATTTTCAGTTACTACCATTTTTACTAAATATTAAGCACAAATCCAATCGTACAACAACATACATAACTGGCAGCTGGTAGTTAGGGAAGTTTTTCAGATTTACGGTAAATGTGTTGTTATCTGCTGCTTGCTTTTTGATTGCTCAGCGAGTTGGGCGTTTCATTGGAAAAATGTTGTTGGTCATAAAAAATAGCCCACTAAGCAATTTAACAGAAAATACACACACACACACATACCTAAATGTGCATAGTCACCTAAAATAATAATAACTACAATTTGCAAATGGCAATAGATAAATTTATTCACGCTTTTCCATTGGGATAACAACAGAGCAAAAGTTGATTGCAAAAAACCGTTAAACTGATAAAAACCAGGTGAATGTACAGAAATCATCGTTTATATTCCATTTATTTTGACCTTATTGTCACGCTTAAATATCGGAAGATTATTTATTTGCAGTCAATTGTTATAAATGTATGTATGTGTTTGAGAGTATAGTCACTGTACTAAAGCATATACGAGTAAAGAGTATATCCATATAAAAGAAAATTCAATATTAGCCGTGTTTTTTAACACGCGTATATCCGTTTACGCTTAAACTTTATATTGACTGCTAAGAGACAAACTATAAATACACCCTCTGAAATTGCTGCGCATAAATTTTGTCCTACTAAATTTCAATACGCATTATACTCAGATGTAACTGAAATATGTGTCTTTGTTTCACCCTGTACACTAATTCTATGTATTATATGTGTGTCCACAATTCATCGCAACTGATTCAGCTATATGTTATACCCTATGGCCATCAGAGCGTTGCGTCTCCGCTTTTCGGTACACCCTGTTGCTGTAGCTAGTTGTTTTACCACAGCCGCTAGATGGGTCTCCTAAGCATTATCTAAGCGAAGATAGGCGTTTTTTAACACGCGCAAACGAAACGTATACGCGCGTGTTAAAAAACACGGCTATTATTAATTAAAATAAATGTTTATTTGTTTAATGGTGTGTTCAATTTATACTTATTATTTAAGAATATATGAGCTTAACACCGCTTATAATAATTGAATATTCAATTATTATGTTTTTTTCCAAGAGAAACTGAAAAGAAAGAAAGAAACATTTACTGGCATATTGCGATGGTGCCATTTCGAAAACCGCCACGAATTCATCATCATGCAATTTCGTATGTTATCAAAGGTTTCACCGAGATTCGAACCGCGAATCACAC
>JARSSU010033012.1:0-14363 GCA_029619165.1 Eurosta solidaginis | reverse complement strand
GGGTGGTCATGTGACTTAACTTATCTAATCTCATACAACCGATTGTTCAGATAAGAAACTTTGTGCAATTTCTTCCCCATGTTAACAGCTAGAAGCTTCAAATTTCAACAAATGCTTACGTGTATAGTATATATTGTTGTCTGAAAAAATCATGAGATCGGTGGTATATATAGTATATATCCCATACAACCGATTGTTCAGATA
Source organism: Eurosta solidaginis (assembly GCA_029619165.1). Taxonomy (NCBI): domain Eukaryota; kingdom Metazoa; phylum Arthropoda; class Insecta; order Diptera; family Tephritidae; genus Eurosta; species Eurosta solidaginis. The sequence goes on along the minus strand of JARSSU010033012.1, from coordinate 14,159 downwards.
AGAAAACTTTGCGCAATTTCTTCCCCATTTAGCAGCTAGAAGCTTCAAATTTCACCAAATGCTTACGTATATAGCATATATTGTTGTCTGAAAAAATCACAGAGATCGGTGGTACATATATTATATACCCCATATAAACTGTATTTTTTTGCCCCTTTTTTACGGCTAGAAGCTTCAAAATTCAAAACATTTCATCAAATAGTTACGTTTACGTCATATATTGTTGAAATACGTGATTCGTAGTCATAGTTTTTACACGCAGACCACAAAAAACCTGAAACTTTGCATCCTCACACAAAGTACCTACCTATTTATACTCAGTTGAGCAGAGCTCACAGAGTATATTAAGTTTGATTGGATAACGGTGGGTTGTACATATATAAAGGAATCGAGATAGATATAGACTTCCATATATCAAAATAATCAGGATCGAAAAAAAATTTGATTGAGCCATGTTCGTCCGTCCGTTAACACGATAACTTGAGTAAATTTTGAGGTATCTTGATGAAATTTGGTATGTAGGTTCCTGAGCACTCATCACAGATCGCTATTTAAAATGAACGATATCGGACTATAACCACGCCCACTTTTTCGATATCGAAATTTCGAAAAACCGAAAAATTGCGATAATCCATTACAAAAGACAGATAAGCGACGAAACTGGTAGGTGAGTTGAACTTATGACACAGAATATAAAATTAGTAAAATTTTGGACAATGGGCGTGGCACCGCCCACTTTCAAAAGAAGGTCATTTAAAAGTTTACAAGCTTAATTTGGCAGTCGTCGAAGATATCATGATGAAATTTGGCAGGAACATTACTCCTATTACTATATGTACGCTTAAAAAAAAATTAGCAAAATCGGAGAAGGACCACGCCCACTTTATTTTTTAAGTAAAATTTTAACAATAAATTAATATCTTTACAGTATATAAGTAACTTATGTCAAAATTCAACTCCAGTAATGATATAGTGCAACAAAATACAAAAATAAAAGAAAATTTCAAAATGGGCGTGGCTCCGCCCTTTTTCATTTAATTTGTCTAGGATACTTTAACGCCATAAGTCGAACAAAAATTAACCAATCCTTTTGAAATTTGGTAAGGGCATAGATTTATGACGATAACCCTTTTCTGTGAAAATGGGCGAAATCGGTTGATGCCCCGCCCAGTTTTTATACACAGTCGTCCGTCTGTCCTTCTGCATGGCCGTTAACACGATAACTTGAGCAAAAATCGACATATCTTTAATGAACTTAGTTCACGTGCTTACTTGAACTCACTTGTCACCCCTGGTCCACCTTTATGGCGATATCTCGAAAAGGCGTCCACCTATAGAACTAAGGTCCACTCCCTTTTAAAATACTCATTCGCACTTTTCTTTTGATACCCATATCGTACAAACACATTCTAGAGTCACCCCTGGTCCACCTTTATGGCGATATTTCGAAACGGCGTCCCACCTATAGATCTAAGGCCCACTCCCTTTTAAAATACTCATTAACACCTTTCGTTTGATGCCCATATTGTACAAACAAATTCTAGGGTCACCCCTGGTCCACCTTTATGGCGATATCTCGAAACGGCGTCCACCTATGGGACTAAGGATTACTCCCTTTTAAAATACTTATTAACACCTTTCTTTGATACCTATATTGTACAAACAAATTCTAGGGACACCCCTGGTCCACCTTTATGGCGATATCTCGAAACGGGATACCCATATCGTACAAACGCATTCTAGAGTCAACCCTGATCCACCTTTATGGCTATATCCCTAAATAGCGTCCACCTATAGAACTATGGCTCACTCCCCACATAAAATACTCTTTAATGCCTTTCATTTGATACACATGTCATACAAACACATTCCAGGGTTTCCCTCGGTTCATTTTCCTACATGGTTATTTTCACTTATGTTGTCACCATAGCTCTCAACTGAGTATGTAATGTTCGGTTACACCCGAACTTAACCTTCCTTACTTGTTTTATATTCAGTTGAGCAGAGCTCACAGAGTATATTAAGTTTGATTGGATAACGGTTGGTTGTACATATATAAAGGAATCGAGATAGATATAGACTTCCATATATCAAAATAATCAGGATCGAAAAAAAATTTGATTGAGCCATGTCCGTCCGTCCGTCCGTCCGTCCGTTAACACGATAACTTGAGTAAATTTTGAGGTATCTTGATGAAATTTGGTATGTAGGTTCCTGACAACTCATCTCAGATCGCTATTTAAAATGAACTATATCGGACTATAACCACGCCCACTTTTTCGATATCGAAAATTTCGAAAAACCGAAAAAGTGCTATAATTCATTACAAAAGACAGATAGAGCGACGAAACATGGTAGATGAGTTGAACTTATGACGCAGAATAGAAAATTAGTAAAATTTTGGACAATGGGCGTGGCACCGCCCACTTTTAAAAGAAGGTAATTTAAAAGTTTTGCAAGCTGTAATTTGGCAGTCGTTGAAGATATCATGATGAAATTTGGCAGGAACGTTACTCCTATTACTATATGTACGCTTAATAAAATTAGCAAAATCGGAGAAGGACCACGCCCACTTTTAAAAAAAAATTTTTTTAAAGTAAAATTTTAACAAAAATTTAATATCTTTACAGTGTATAAGTAAATTATGTCAACATTCAACTCCAGTAATGTTATAGTGCAACAAAATACAAAAATAAAAGAAATTTCAAATAGGCGTGGCTCCGCCCTTTTTCATTTAATTTGTCTAGGATACTTTTAAACGCCATAAGTCGAACAAAAATTAACCAATCCTTTTGAAATTTGGTAAGGGCATAGATTCTACGACGTTAACTCTTTTTCTGTGAAATGGGCGAAATCGGTGATGCCACGCCCAGTTTTTATACACAGTCGTCCGTCTGTCCTTCCGCATGGCCGTTAACACGATAACTTGAGCAAAAATCGACATATCTTTAATGAACTTAGTTCACGTGCTTACTTGAACTCACTTATCTTGGTATGAAAAATGAACGAAATCCGACTATGACCACGCCCACTTTTTCGATATCGAAAATTACGAAAAATGAAAAAAGTGCCATAATTCTATACCAAATACGAAAAAAGGGATGAAACATGGTAAGGTAATTGGATTGTTTTATTGAAGCGAAATATAACTTTAGGAAAAACTTTATAAAATGGTTGTGACACCTACCCATATTAAGTAGAAGAAAATGAAAAAGTTCTGCAGGGCGAAATAAAAAACCCTTAAAATCTTGGCAGGTATTACATATATAAATAAATTAGCGGTATCCAACAGATGATGTTCTGGGTCACCCTGGTCCACATTTTGGTCGATATCTGGAAAACGCCTTCACATATACAACTACCACCACTCCCTTTTAAATCTCTCATTAATACCTTTAATTTGATACCCATATCGTACAAACTCATTCTAGAGTCACCCCTGGTCCACCTTTATGGCGATATCTCGAAAAGGCGAGCACCTATAGAACGAAGGCCCACTCCCTTTTAAAAATACTCATTAACACCTTTCATTTGATACCCATATTGCACAAACGAATTCTAGAGTCACCCCTGACCCACCTTTATGGCGATATCTCGAAAACGGCGTCACCTATGGAACTAAGGATTACTCCCTTTTAAAATACTCATTAACACTTTTCTTTGATACCCATATTGTACAAACAAATTCTAGAGTCACCCCTGGTCCACCTTTATGGCGATATTTCGAAACGGCGACCACCTATACAACAACCACCACTCCCTTTTAAAACCCTCATTAATACCTTTAATTTGATACCCATATCGTACAAACACATTCTAGAGTCACCCTGGTCCACCTTTATGGCGATATCTCGAAACGGCGTCCACCTATAGAACTAAGCCAACTCCCTTTTAAAATACTCATTAACAACTTCGTTTGATGCCATATTGTACAAACAAATTCTAGGGTCACCCCTGGTCCACCTTATGGCGATATCTCGAAACGGCGTCCACCTGTGGAACTAAGAATTACTCCCTTTTAAAATACTCATTAACATCTTTCATTTGATACCATTACGTACAAACGCATTTCGGGTCACCTGGTACACCTTATGGCGATATCTCGAAAAGGCGACCACTTATACAACAACCACCACTCCCTTTTAACTCATTAATACTTAATTGATACTCATACTACAAACGCATTCTAGAGTCAACCCTGATCCACTTTATGGCTATATCCCTAATGGCGTCCACCTATAGAACTATGGCCCACTCCCTCATAAATACTCTTCAATGCTTTCATTTGATACACATAGTCATACAAACACATTCCAGGGTTTCCTCGAATTATTGTTCAGCCCCAATTCAGAAAGGTCTGCAGTCTTCGGCAATAGCCGAAGACAGTCCCGTTCTACTACTTTGTTATTTTATATTTATCTTAAAAATCGTTTAGATATGTTCAAATTTCACCAATGTTAACGTGTATAGCATATATTGTTACTGAAAAATCATAAAGACCGGTGGTATACATATATATCATACAACCGATTGTTCAGATAAGAAACTTTGCGCAATTTCTCACGACAGCTAGAAGCTTCAAATTTCACCAAAGCGTACGTGTATAGTATATATTGTTGTCTGAAAAAAATCATGAGATCGGTGGTATATATAGTATATATCTCATACAACCGATTGTTCAGATAAGAAACTTTGCGCAGTACCCCATATAACATTATTTTTTTGCCCCTTTTTTACGGCTAGAAGCTTCAAAATTCATAACATTTCATCAAATAGTTACGTTTACGTCATATATTGTTGAAATACGTGATTCGTAGTCATAGTTTTTACACGCAGACCACAAAAAACCTGAAACTTTGCATCCTCACACAAAGTACCTACCCTTTTTTGTACCTTTCATGAAATGAATTTCGTCACGAAACCCAAAATTGTAAGTCCTTAAAGGAAAATAGATAGACCCACCATTAAGTATACCGAAATAATCAGGTTGAAGAGCTGAGTTGATTTAGCCATGTCCGTCTGTCCGTCTGTCTGTTTGTATGCAAACTAGTCCCTCAATTTTTGAGATATCTTGATAAAATTTGGTGAGCGGGTGTATTTGGGTGTCCGATTAGACATTTGTCGGAACCGGCCGGATCGGACCACTATAGCATATATCCTCCATACAACCGATTTTTCAGAAAAAGAGGATTTTTGTAATATCTTACTCAATTTAACAGATTGAAGCTTCAAACTTCACCATATACTTTCGTATATTGCACATATTGTTGCCTGAAAAAATTGATGAGATCGGTCGTATATATAGTATATATCCCCCACAACCGATTGTTCAGATAAGAAACTTTTCGTAATTACTGCCTATTTTAAGAGCTAGAGGCTTCAATTTCAACGAATGCTTACGTATATAGCATATATTGTTGTCTGAAAAAATCATACAGATCGGTGGTATATATAGTATATATATGGTGGTATATATAGTATATATATATAGTATATATATATTTTTCGCAATTTTAGCCCCATTTTAACAGCTAGAAGCTTCAAATTTCACCGAACGCTTACGTATATGGCATATATTGTTGTCTGAAAAAAATCATAGAGATCGGTTGTATATATAGTATATATCTCATACAACCGATTGTTCAGATAAGAAACTTTTCGCAATTTCTACCCCATTTTAACAGCTATAAGCTTCAAATTTCACCGATTGCTTACGTATATAGTATATATTGTTGTGTCAAAAAATCATAGAGATCGGTGTATATATAATATATATATGATAGTATATATAGTATAGTATATATATATTTTTTTTGCGATTTCGGCCCATTTTAACAGCTAGAAGCTTCAAATTTCACCAAATGCTTACGTGTATAGCATATATTGATGTCTGAAAAAATCATTGAGATCGGTGGTATACATAGTATATATCTCATACAACCGATTGTTCAGATAAGAAACTTTGCGCAATTTCTGCCCCGTTTTAACAGCTAGAAGCTTCAAATTTCACCAAATGCTTACGTATATAGCATATATTGTTGTCTGAAAAAATCATAGAGATCGGTGGTACATATATTATATACTCATATAAACTGTATTTTTTTGCCCCTTTTTTACGGCTAGAAGCTTCAAAATTCATAAACATTTCATCAAATAGTTACGTTTACGTCATATATTTGTTGAAATACGTGATTCGTAGTCATAGTTTTTACACGCAGACCACAAAAACCTGAAACTTTGCATCCTCACACAAAGTACCTACCTATTTTTATACCTTTCATGAAAATGAAATGGTATATTAATTTCGTCACGAAACCCAAAATTGTAAGTCCTTAAAGGAAAATAGATAGACCCACCATTAAGTATACCGAAATAATCAGATGAAGAGCTGAGTTGATTTAGCCATGTCCGTATCTGTCCTGTCTGTCTGTTTGTATGCAAACTAGTCCCTCAATTTTTGAGATATCTTGATAAAATTTGGTGAGCGGGTGTATTTGGGTGTCCGATTAGACATTTGTCGGAACCGGCCGGATCGGACCACTATAGCATATATCCTCCATACAACCGATTTTTCAGAAAAAGAGGATTTTTGTAATATCTTACTCAATTTAAACAGATTGAAGCTTCAAACTTCACCATATACTTTCGTATATTGCACATATTGTTGCCTGAAAAAATTGATGAGATCGGTCGTATATATAGTATATATCCCCCACAACCGATTGTTCAGATAAGAAACTTTTCGTAATTACTGCCCTATTTTAAGAGCTAGAGGCTTCAAATTTCAACGAATGCTTACGTATATAGCATATATTGTTGTCTGAAAAAATCATACAGATCGGTGGTATATATAGTATATATATGTGGTATATATAGTATATATATATAGTATATATATATATTTTCGCAATTTTAGCCCCATTTAACAGCTAGAAGCTTCAAATTTCACCGAAGCTTACGTATATGGCATATATTGTTGTCTGAAAAAATCATAGAGATCGGTTGTATATATAGTATATATCTCATACAACCGATTGTTCAGATAAGAAACTTTTCGCAATTTCTACCCCATTTTAACAGCTATAAGCTTCAAATTTCACCGATTGCTTACGTATATAGTATATATTGTTGTGTCAAAAAAATCATAGAGATCGGTGATATATATAATATATATATGATGGTATATATAGTATATATAATATATTTTTTTTGCGATTTCGACCCCATTTTAACAGCTAGAAGCTTCAAATTTCACCAAATGCTTACGTGTATAGCATATATTGATGTCTGAAAAAATCATTGAGATCGGTGTATACATAGTATATATCTCATACAACTGATTGTTCAGATAAGAACTTTGCGCAATTTCTGCCCCGTTTTAACAGCTAGAAGCTTCAAATTTCACCAAATGCTTACGTATATAGCATATATTGTTGTCTGAAAAAATCATAGAGATCGGTGGTATATATATTATATACTTCATACAAACTGTCATTTTTGCCCTTTTTTACGGACTAGAAGCTTCAAAATTCATCAAGTTTCATCAAATAGTTACGTTTACTTCATATATTTTTGAAATACGTGATTCGTAGTCGTAATTTTTACATGCAGACCACAAAAAACGTGAAGCTTTGCATCCTCACACAAAGTACCTACCTATTTTTTATTTTATATTTATCTTAAAAATCGTTTAGATATGTTCAAATTTCACCAAATTTTACGTGTATAGCATATATGGTTGTCTGAAAAAATCATAGAGACCGGTGGTATATATAATCTCATACAACCGATTGTTCGGATAAGAAACTTTGTGCAATTTCTTCCCCATTTTAACAGCTAGAAGCTTCAAATTTCACCAAATGCTTTGCGTGTATAGTATTTATTGTTGTCTGAAAAATCATGAGATCGGTGGTATAATAGTATATATCTCATACAACCGATTGTTCAGATAAGAAACTTTGCGCAATTTCTGCCCCCATTTTAACAGCTAGAAGCTTCAAATTTCACCAAATGCTACGTATATAGCATATATTGTTGTCTGAAAAAATCATAGAGATCGGTGGTACATATATTATATACCCCATATAAACTGTATTTTTTGCCCCTTTTTTACGGCTAGAAGCTTCAAAATTCAAAACATTTCATCAAATAGTTACGTTTACGTCATATATTGTTGAAATACGTGATTCGTAGCCATAGTTTTACACGCAGACCACAAAAAACCTGAAACTTTGCATCCTCACACAAAGTACCTGCCTATTTTATACCTTTCATGAAAATGAAATGGTATATTAATTTCGTCACGAAACCCCGAAATATATTGACAAAAAGACGAAACGTTTGTGTTTAATTTGGACCTTGGAGCCAGCAAAAACATATATTAGAATATAAAGGTCGCTAAATCATCAATTATACAAGACCAAAATATATATATATAAAAAAAATAAATAAATGTAAGGCGCGATAACCTCCGAAGAGATCTAAGAGTCGAGCTTCTCTTCCAATTTCGGTCGTCTGATCTCTTGCTTTTCCCTACAATTGACTGGACGGACCTACGTGTTTTATGCCGACTCCGAAACGGCATCTGCAAGGCAGATGAGTTTTCACTGAGAGCTTTTCATGGCAGAAATACACCCGGAGCGCTTTTGCCAAACACTGCCGAGGGGCGACCCCGTTAGAAAAATTTCTTCTAATTGAAAACCTTATTTCTAAAATTTTGATGTTGCTTTGCCCGGGGTGTGAACCCAGGGCAGACGGTGGGTAGGCGGAGCACGCTACCATCACACCACGGTGGTCAACACATATGTACTACTATATACCACCGATCTGTATGAATTTTTTCAGACAACAATATATGCTATATACGTAAGCATTCGTTGAAATTTTGAAGCCTCTAGCTCTTAAAATAGGGCAGTATGTACGAAAAGTTTCTTATCTGAACAATCGGTGTGGGGATATATACTATATATACGACCGATATCATCAATTTTTTTCAGGCAACAATATGTGCAATATACGAAAGTATATGGTGAAGTTTGAAGCTTCAATCTGTTAAATTGAGTAAGATATTACAAAAAATCCTTTTTTCTGAAAAATCGGTGTATGGAGGATTATGCTTAGTGGTCCGATCCGGCGGTTCCGACAAATGTCTAATCGGACACCCAATACACCTGCTCACCAATTTATCAAGATATCTCAAAAATTGAGGGACTAGTTTGCATACAAACAGACAGACGGACAGACAGGAGAGACGGACATGGTTAAATCAACTCAGCTCTTCATTCTGATTATTTCGGTATACTCTAATGGTGGGTCTATCTATTTTCCTTTAAGGACTTACAATTATTTCCGAAATCGGTTATAAATTACTCGTATTAAGGCGATCTTCAACAAAAACCCATCAAATATCTCAGAAAGAGCGAAAATATTCAAATCATTAACATATGTACCTGAATTGTCAGAAAACGTGTAGCGAGATCTGATTGTTATATAAAAGTAAAAGTGAGAATAGCTCATCAAACCATTAATACTTTAAAGAATATATATTAAAAGAACTAAACAGAGAATTCCAAAACCCGGGAAATTACGATTTTCCATGTAACGGTAAAACGATGGAGCCATGTAATAGCATATATGTGGGTACAACAAAAGGAAAGTTAAAAACCAGACTGTCACAACACAAGTCTGACTACAAACAGTCCACAACACAAACTTTCATAAACAGCCCTTATGGTCCCACTGTAAAAGTAACGGAGCATATCCTACACTTTGACAGAGCAACTATACTTGAACAAGACAAACCACTACGGTGAAACGTTTTACATGGAATGCATCTCACACATCAACGGACCTACAAACATACGAATGAATTATAAAACGACCTAGACCACAGCGACACATTTGTAGCAGGCATTGGTAGTTAGAGCATAGCGAACAACAGTGAGGACACAACATTAGACGGATCAGGATAGTTTATCATGTATGTGATTTCTTTGTTTACAAAACTTTTTATAGTTGCACATGGTTTTATATTGTGAGGTTTTTATGTTGTTAAGTGTGCCTGAGGATGGTTACCGAAGTGTACCCGAAATATATGACGACAAAAGACGAAACCGTTTTTGTTTTATTTGACTTGAGCAGCAAACAAAACATATATTTAGAATATAATAGGTCGCTAAATCATCAATTATACAAGACCCAAACAATATATTATAATAAAAGAAATAATAAATGTAAGGCGCGATAACCTCCGAAGAGATCTAAGGTCGAGCTTCTCTTCCAATTTCGGTCGTGATCCTCTTGCTTTTCCCTACAAATTGGCTGGACGGGACCTACGTGTTTTATGCCGACTCCGAACGGCATCTGCAAGGCAGATGAGTTTTCACTGAGAGCTTTTCATGGCAGAAATACACCCGGAGTGCTTGCCAAACACTGCCGAGGGGCGACCCCGTTAGAAAAATTTTCTTCTAATTGAAAACCTTATTTCTAAAATTTTGATGTTGCTTTGCCCGGGGTGTGAACCCAGGGCATACGGTGTGGTAGGCGGAGCACGCTACCATCACACCACGGTGGCCACCACCATATATATACTATATATACCACTGATCTGTATGATTTTTTCAGACAACAATATATGCTATATACGTAAGCATTCGTTGAAATTTGAAGCCTCTAGCTCTTAAAATAGGGCAGTAATTACGAAAAGTTTCTTATCTGAAGAATCGGTTGTGGGGGATATATACTATATATACGACCGATCTCATCAATTTTTTCAGGCAACAATATGTGCAATATACCAAAGTATATGGTGAAGTTTGAAGCTTTAATCTGTTAAATTGAGTAAGATATTACAAAAATCCTCTTTTTCTGAAAAATCGGTTGTATGGAGGATATATGCTATAGTGGTCCGCTCCGGCCGGTTCCGACAAATGTCTAATCGGACACCCAAATATAGATACATTGACACAACAATATATACTATATACGTAAGCAATCGGTGAAATTTGAAGCTTATAGCTGTTAAAATAGGGTAGAAATTGCGAAAAGTTTCTTATCTGAACAATCGGTTGTATGAGATATATACTATATATACAACCGATCTCACGGGGGGAATGTGGCACCCGTGTCGTAGGGCGCGATCGCACGCAAATATAAGAAATAAAAAAGAGAAGAATTAATACCGAGTAATTACAATTACTTATTTATAAATATTTTACAATATTTGCTTATCAAAGTGAACCACTCACAAACTTCCTGGTCGTCAGGACAGCTAATTAATTTCACAATACAAATTGCAATTCCGATTGAATATGCAGTAGTGCAATTAGAAGGAAATTAATGGGAATACAAAGTGCACTTGGCACATTCAAATTCATGCAAGGGATGAATTGCAAAAAGCAAATTGAAAATTAAAAATTACGTGACAATGGCTAGGAGTTAAATTATACAAAATAAATTCACTAGGCAATTCAGATTTATAACATTAATTGTTTGCAAATATTAACTCACTGACACTCGCACTGTGTAAAATGGTTGGTTTTTATCTTACTCACCTGGGGCTAGCTGCTGGCTCGTGAACGTTCCAAATTAGAACGTAAGCGTTCGGTGAAATTTGAAGCTTCTAGCTGTTAAAATGGGGCTAAAATTGCGAAAATATATATATATACTATATATGTATACTATATATACCACCGATCTGTATGATTTTTTCAGACAACAATATATGCTATATACGTAAGCATTCGTTGAAATTTGAAGCCTCTAGCTCTTAAAATAGGGCAGTATTTACGAAAAGTTTCTTATCTGAACAATCGGTTGTGGGGATATATACTATATATACGACCGATATCATCAATTTTTTCAGGCAACAATATGTGCAATATACGAAAGTATATGGTGAAGTTTGAAGCTTCAATCTGTTAAATTGAGTAAGATATTACAAAAATCCTCTTTTTCTGAAAAATCGGTTGTATGGAGGATATATGCTATAGTGGTCCGATCCGGCCGGTTCCGACAAATGTCTAATCGGACACCCAAATACACCTGCTCACCAAATTTTATCAAGATATCTCAAAAATTGAGGGACTAGTTTGCATACAAACAGACAGACGGACAGACAGACAGACGGACATGGTTAAATCAACTCAGCTCTTCATTCTGATTATTTCGGTATACTTAATGGTGGGTCTATCTATTTTCCTTTAAGGACTTACAATTATTTCCGAAATCGGTTATAAATTCTCTATTAAGGTGATCTTCAACAAAAACCCATCAAAATATCTCAGAAAGAGCGAAAATATTCAAATCATTAACATATGTACCTGAATTGTCAGAACGTGTAGCGAGATCTGATTGTTATAATAAAGTAAAAGTGAGAATAGCTCATAAACCAATTAATACTTTAAAGAATATATTTAAAAGAACTAAACAGAGAATTCCAAAACCCGAAAATTACGATTTTCCATGTAACGGTAAAACGGATTAGCCATGTAATAGCATATATGTGGGTACAACAAAAGGAAAGTTAAAAACCAGACTGTCACAACACAAGTCTGACTACAAACAGTCCCACTACACAAACTTTCATAAAACAGCCCTTATGTCCCACTGTAAAAGTACCGGGCATTCTCCTAACTTTGACAGAGCAACTATACTTGAACAAGAACAACACTACGGGAAACGTTTTACATTGGAAATGCTTCACATAATCAACGTACCTACAAACATACGAATGAATTATAAAACGGACATAGACCACAGCGCACATTTGTACAGGCATTTGTTAGAGAGCAAGCGACAACAGTAGACACATTAGACGGATCGGATATTTATCATGTATGTGATTTTTTGTTTACAAAACTTTTTATATTGCACATTGTTTTATATTGTGATGTTTTTATGTTGTTAATAGTGTCCTGAGGATGGTTACCAAAGTGTAACCGAAATATATTGACAAAAAAGACGAACCGTTTTTGTTTTAATTTGGACCTTGATCCAGCAAAAAACATATATTATATATATTTTCGCAATTTTAGCCCCATTTTAACAGCTAGAAGCTTCAAATTTCACCGAACGCTTACGTATATGGCATATATTGTTGTGTGAAATATCATAGAGATCGGTTGTATATATAGTATATATCTCATACAACCGATTGTTCAGATAAGAAACTTTTCGCAATTTCTACCCCATTTTAACAGCTATAAGCTTCAAATTTCACCGATTGCTTACGTATATAGTATATATTGTTGTGTCAAAAAATCATAGAGATCGGTGAGATATATAATGTATATATGATGGTATATATAGTATATATATAGTATATATATTTTTATACTTTTCATGAAAATGAAATGGTATATTAATTTCGTCACGAAATCCAAAATTGTAAGTCCTTAAAGGAAAATAGATAGACCCACCATTAAGTATACCGAAATAATCAGAATGAAGAGCTGAGTGATTTAGCCATGTCCGTCTGTCTGTCTGTCCGTCTGTCCGTCTGTCTGTTTGTATGCAAACTAGTCCCTCAATTTTTGAGATATCTTGATAAAATTTTATGAGCAGGTGTATTTGGGTGTCCGATTAGACATTTATCGGAACAGGCCGGATCGGACCACTATAGCATATATCCTCCATACAACCGATTTTTCAGAAAAAGAGGATTTTTGTAATATCTTACTCAATTTAACAGGTTGAAGCTTCAAACTTCACCATATACTTTCGTATATTGCACATATTGTTGCCTAAAAAAATTGATGAGATCGGTCGTATATATATTATATATCCCCCCCACAACCGATTGTTCAGATAAAAAACTTTTCGTAACTACTGCCCTATTTTAAAAGCTAGAGGCTTCAAATTTCAACGAATGCTTATGTATATAGTATATATTGTTGTCTGAAAAAATCATACAGATCGGTGGTATATATAGTATATATATGGTGGTATATATAGTATATATATATAGTATGGCGGCCACCGTGGTGTGATGGTAGCGTGCTCCGCCTATCACACCGTATGCTCTGGGTTCAACTCCCGGGCAAAGCAACATCAAAATTTTAGAAATAAGATTTTTCAATTAGAAGAAAATTTTTCTAAGCGGGGTCGCCCCTCGGCAGTGTCTGGCAAGCGCTCCGATTGTATTTCTGCCATGAAAAGCT
>JARSSU010033011.1:0-24216 GCA_029619165.1 Eurosta solidaginis | reverse complement strand
CTATGTAGATATCTGCATAAAGTTCGTACACCCTATCATTTAGTCTTCTGCAACACTCGGCGTGGCCAACGCGTAGAGTCCATAAGTCATTCGAAGAAGTTTTCTCCCGAACACTCTCAGAGTCACCTCATATGATGTATTCATGGTACATACTTCTGAAAAATATAGCATGACTGGAACGGTACTTGTAGAGCATGATTACTTTTCAATTGCCTACCCAGTCCAAAGTAGCATTTGTTGGCAAGAGTAACTCTTCGCTGGGTTTTTAGACTGACGTTGTGGATTATGTTATTGCTGGTTCACAAATAAACGAATTCCTTTACTATTTCGAAATTATGACCGCCAAAAGTGAAGTGACCGCCAAGGCGCTCTGTACTACCATCAAGTGTTCGGAAGCTGAGCATAGTGCTGGTGTACGAAGGGCTGATTATGGGGTAGGGAAGAGAGAAAAAGCGGGAGTTAGAGAGAGGGAATTTGATGTGAAATTATGATGATGAGGTGGGTAATAATGATATATTGAGAGAGAGAGTAAGGGAGTTAGAGGAACGGAATTTGGTGTGGAATTGTGATGAAAAGGTACGTGATAGAAAGAGATATAATGAGGGGGAAAAGAGAGATAGTGAGAAAGAGTTAGATGGAGGGATTTTGGTGTGGAATCGGGAGTGGAAGGAGTGGAATTAGAAAGGGTACAGGAAGAGTGGGATGGTGAAGAAAAGGAATATGAAGAATACGTGGAAGGCGAAGGAGGAGAGGAGCAGGGCGAACAGAGGGAAGATTATTTATCAAATGTTGGTTACCAGTTTTCGTGCAGGAAAACGGGTATGCCCGTAAATTAGGTGGGAGCATGATTAAAGCAGTATGGGGACAGAAGAAATTACCCTTCTTGCAAATGTAGGTAATCCGGTGTTCGGGCAGAACAATATCTGCCGAGTATATTGATAAAGGAATAAAAATTAAAAAGGGGAAACAAAAAATGCTTATACCTGGCACCCAAAGAGTCTCCGAAAGATTTTATTCGTTTTTAATGATTACACATTACATCTAAAGTAGATGTTAGGTTTTTCTATCCAATTATCTGGTTCCTCGATCAAGAGGTTTCCTGGCGCTTTTGTATGATCTAATAAGGTTCATGGGTTTTTATGCCATCGAGGGCTCTCAGGCAGTTCTTAAACACGAACTTTTGCAAATATGTACGTAGGCTCTGATAAACTTAATCCGCAGTTCCTTCATATTTTCAGACTATTAAGCGTTAAGTGTTTTATCCCCTCAGACTCAAGTATACTCCTTCACACATTTTACCAATGATCAATGCCTTAAAAAAGCCGATGTACGTATTCTTATATTCTCACGTTCTTGATTTTTTCTGGGTTTCAAAGGTGTCATTTCAGCAGTATGAAGACATCATGTGATAAGGACAACATTTCGGGATATTGGTTGTTCTTTTCTTTAAGGTTTTCAGGCTCAAAGGTTTTCTCATGTTACGAATTTTTAAGCTTCTCCAACCATCAGGTTTGTAAGGTATTGCAGACAGTTTATAGATCCACCAGATTTAGAGGAATTCTCATAATCTAAATATCCAATAGCTTAAGATAAATCTTTCATTTTCACAAGTCCAAACTTCTATTACAGTAGTAAGACAATATCAAAATCCGATAGAAGAACACCCTTTCTTAGGATTCGGTTGAAGAATGGCCCAGATCTGAAATTAGTTAAAAAACTCTGCCGAAATATATTTTACTTATATCCCAAGAACTCGGGTTCAAGCCCTAGGAAAACAGATATCATCTTACTTGGGAAACAGTTTTTCAAAGTGTCATCGTCCGCCGTGAGTAGTTTGCAGACATTCCAAATGTATTTCTGCAATAAAAAGCTACTCAGAGTAGGTCGAGTCCCGCCAATTGTAGGAAAAATTATAAATGAAGCCGACGGAATTGAAAGAGAAACTCGGCTTAAATCTCCTTGCAGATATATTGATCCTTTTATTTATTTTATTTTTAAATGTGGAGATAGGGCATTTTTCAAACAGCTCTGCAGCGAATCAGTGCCGAACTATCGAAAAACTATCGCATTAAGGAACGCTATTAGTTCCAATTCCGTCCCCTTGCAACGTTTTTAACTGATACTTTCAAAATTGCCCTCTATTGCAGACCCTTTTAACGCATTTTGAGCAGGTTCAGTCGTACGTGGTTCTGAAAGAGTCGCAGCCCTTGAGCGATTAATTTAAATACACATAACTCAGACTAAGCTGCTGTTGGTGCAATTGTGGCTACCAACTGTACCGTTCTGCTTCCAATTGGCAATAAATTCAACCTATAATGTCATTCCTTGCATGACTACATTCTACTTCTTCTGTGGAGAAGTGCGAATTTTAACACAATACGGCGGTCACCGTGGTGTGACGGTAGCGTGCTCCGCCTACCATACCGAAGATCCTGGGTTCACGCCCGAGCAAAGCAACATGAAAATTTAGAAACAAGTTTTTTCAGTTAGAAGAAAATTTTCCTAAGCGGGTTTGCCACTCGGCAGTGTTGGGCAAGCGCTCCAAGTGTATTTCTACCATAAAAAGCTCACAGTGAAAACTCAGCTTCTTTGCAGATGCCGTTCGGAGTCGACATAAAACAAGTAGGTCCCGGCACGCCAAATTGCAGGAAAAATAAAAAGGAGCAGCGACGCAAATTGAGAGAGAAACTCGGCCTAAATCTTTTCCTTGGTTATCGCGCGCTACATTTATTTATAGCGTTTTTTCATAAAAAGGTTGGAGAAATGGCGTTCTTCAAAAAATTCTGATACAGGACAATTTTCGGAGGTTTGAAGAGACTGGGCTTTTTCGAAAGTGCTACCATAATATGGACTCCGTTGTTAAAGCTACTAAGCTCGTAGATAATCAGTTCTTTAAGTGACAGACTTTTGGTTCCCTTTCAGATTTCAGAAAACCGAGTCACTACCCACAAACTTTGAAGTTTCAAATGCGCCAGCTGGCAGACTGAGTTTCAGTAATTGTCAGCTGTTCTGCGACATTTTTGCGTGGGAGTTATTTTTGAAATATAGTGGCGATAACTTCGTTATTTTTTCGGCTCGATTTGACCTAGTTTGAAGTGAATAATATCGGATTTTTTTTAGCAAAAAAATGTTCAAGAAAAGTCCAAAAGAAGAGATCATCAGCACGTTTGTGGGAAAACGTAGAAACTTAATGTGATAAATGAGCTCATGCTGCACACATAGATGTATGTAGATATATACTATATACATACAAAAATTGCTGCTAAATAAGAATGAAATGAAATGTAAAAGTAAATAGGGTAGAAGCAGATATAAAAATGACAAAAGATGTAAGCAAAACTAATAAAGTTTTCCAAAAATTCTACGAACCAATCGGGCAATCCATATCTCAAATGCCATTTGTACTTATGCTGTTCAAATGTAGGAAAGTTTTCTTTTGTGATTGCTCATATGTGCATACATATGTACGTATGTAGTAACTATCTATAAAATCTATGATCCCTAATATCTACATACATATACTTACTTATATTTCGTTGGAGTTCAAATTCACTGAACTTAGCTGAAATCAGGCGTACTGAAGCGTATTTGAATGTGTCATATTGGAGACGTAACGTTTTGTACGAATTTCTTTGATTCCCTGCAAAAAATGCGATTAGCCTACGACGAATCCGCATGCGACCAATACAAATTTTGATCTCTTTGTATGAGTTGAACTGTTCGAAAGGGATCGATAGGACCAATCCCCTTTGTACCCATATGGGAACATATGGGGACTAAGCCCGTTTCGGTTCAATAAGGACTCAAATAGGGACTAGTCGCATTTTCCATGGCAGAAACACAATCAAAGGGTTTACCAAGCCACCAAATCTATTTGATGTAATTTGTTTGCCCGCTTTTCAAAAAGGAATAAAAAATATTCTCCGAAAACTTAACCCTAACCCCACGTAGTCGTTAAGTTCTAGTAATTTAGGTTCGGTATAGGACTCCGCATTTTTCTTAAATAATTTGATCCAAATCTAACCCAATCCCTTTTATTTTACTCATTTCGCTGCCGTTTTTTTAATATTTCTTAAAATGGGATCCATTGATTTCAAATTGGCTAATCCCAACTGTACCCGAAAGGGACTAAAGGCGATCAATTATGACCAAATGTAGACAAAATAGATCAATCGGAGACTAATCTCTTCAGGGATTAATCGCACGATTTTTTGCAGGGTTGTTTTTACCACCAGTGACTATTGCTCTCGGAGGTCTGATAAGGTTTATTTCAGAGTAAAAAGGAATGTATTTATATAGGTAGGGATTTGTTAGTATTTGGCTAGATACAACTGAGGTGTCTTGAAAGGTGACAAAATAATTTTTCTTAATGCTTTATTTTTGTTTTGTACGTTAGTAGTGAGATAATAATTAAAAAAAATACCTAATTTAGTGACTCACTTTGGTTAGTAAATTTATCATGGTGATTTTTGTTTGGGAAAATTTTTTAGTATTGGCTTTCACATACCTAAGAAAAATAAAACGGAAAACAGGCATACCTTTGGACTAGAGCTTACGTTTTCTTCTATAACAAAATCGAGAATTGCGAGCCTCGAACACGAGAACTCTCGTATTCCTCAACATTCAATTTAGTTTGTTCGAGTTAAAAACAGCGGTTGACTGAATGCCGAGAAGCTCGCTAGCCTTACGAGCATAACAAGATTCGAGTATCTCGCGAGAAACCAAAACCTAGCTGAAAATTTCTTCTCGAACAAATTCCAGAAATCGTAAGCTCTACTTTGTACTCACACTCACATAGGCGTACAAAATGACGCAGTCATGATATACATTTTAGGGGCTTACTTAGTTCTTCCCGCATCATCTTGAGCACTAAGCTTATAGGCCCCATTCTACAGATCTGCACCTTTCAGTTGTCATCTGTCCGCAAGGATGGCTACGATAACCCAGAACCACCGTCAGTGACTGCTTTCCCACATCACTCATCTTCTCGGGAAAGCCGGAGTCTTAGGGTTAGCTTCCTTTGGTACCTCAGAGAAAGCCGGCATCTTAGCCTTAAAACCCTTTGGCTTATCTCTTATTACCGTGGTTGGCACATTTCCACTTTAGGCGGTCTCTCTCTGACTTGCAGCTTTCGAGTTAGTTACTACTTCGCTATTAAGTCCCATCTGTCCTACATCTTTAAGCTCACTTTCTTTGTCTATGAGGCCGCCCTGCCTCGCGGTTCTAGGACTGGATCCTTTCTGCCTCTTGAAAGCAGGCTTGTCGCCTTCCGCCGAACGTTGCCTCTTTATTATGGCGTTCGATGTTTCTTCCTCCTCGTATCGGTTACAGTACAGATAGTTTCTCGCAAGCAAACCCCTTGAACTGCCTTCGACCTATTTCTACAGCTTGGTGGACCTTTTCTAAATGCTCGCTCATCAGTTCTGTTGTATCAATCACTGTCCCCAAGCATTGGAGAATTCTTAGTGCTGCACGGTACTGCGACAGAGCTCTCTCACTGCCTCTGCTCCGTACCTTTCTCCACTCTACTTCACCCTTTGCATGCTTTTTCCATTTGTAGCGCTCACTCTCCAGTTCTGTTGAGTCGACCACTGCTCCCAAGCGTTGTCACGGTACTGCAACAGAGCTCTCTTACTTCCCCTGCTTCGTACCCTTCTCCACTCCATTTCTCCGTTTACATTGGTATGCTTTTCCAACACGGAGCTAATTGATCCTCCACTATTATCTCTCTCTCTATGTCCGACGCATCTCTTAATGTGGCACCATCTTCCTTGGTTTGCGAATACGTTCTCCCTATCTTATCCTCCTTACTAAAATACGATACTGAGTCGTTCGTCCTGGTCGTAAGACCACCTGCCCGACAAGGCGGGCTCAGCGGTCAGTATTAAATATGGAGAAAGGATCGTCCCCACAGCTGCGCCCTGCACTACTATACTAAGGATATCAATACTTCTTGGGGAGGCCCAGTATTGGGAAGGCTCCTTTGTAATACAGCCGAGACAAATCCGCGTTCCGCAAATCATCCAAAGGGCACGGTCCGCATAACTCCCTTTCAGTTCTTGGTCACCGACATCCCGCTGCCCTTCTATGAAATGAAACGGGGCAGATGCCAGCCCAGAACCTCTCATGGAGTTTGGCTAAGCCCTCACACCAATGACAAGGTGCCTATCCTGGTGAAGGAATATTTTTTTTAAAACACATTGATATTGAAGCTTCGTTCCCTTTTCTTTAGTTCTAAATATTTATGAAAAATTAAAGCCTAAAAATGTGCAAATAATCTTGAAAATATTCAAATACTTTTCCATCAATCACACAAATAGCGTGAGAGCTAAATGTGAATACGACGCTCTAACATTTGCAGGTCCTAAAAATAGGCAACAAAAACTCGTGTTTCACACTAACCATAGTTTGTGCATACTTCTAGGGGAGTTATTTCTTAAAATATAAAAATTTAGCCAAACAATACATAACATGAAGAGATACATGCTACAACAAAGCATATTTTCTACTGAATTTATAAGCGAAATGAATTTCAACCCTATTCAAACAATCTATTGAGCCAAAAATTCAAAGACAGACTACTTTTCCAATATTTATGGTGCAAGTATTTGCGATATGCTACTGCCCTAAAAATATGCTATTATTTTGTAAACAAAAGTAAGTACTCCATATATATTATCATAGAAGTGTCTGTTGAAGTCATATGTCATGTTATAGATGACAAGGAATAACGCAACAAAAAAATTCAAGCTGTTGTTCGAAAAAAATGTCCATTAGTGTGTCGAAATAAGATAAATAACAAACAAATATTTGGAGTGCGACATTGTTGAGCGATGAACGCAAATAAACTCACAGACAAACTCTATAATAGCTTATGATGTCTGGTTGTTTGTAATGCATACAAATTTTGGTATACCAATTTTTTTTATCAACTGCTTTGCTGCCATTTCGGTACAGTTAAATAAAATGTGGTACATTTGAGTTTTTCAGAGTGGGTGAGATTCAATAAACATTATCATTTGGTAAGAACATTTTCCTCGAATTTTAATAAAAGTGGCTGGTAGTCAAAAATAGAGTAGATAGTATGGCATTCATAAAATCATATCAGAAAGCAATACGTGGGAAAATCACATCACATCTTATTAGTTGTCACTAAATAAATTATCAGATGAAAACAAGAAAGGTGATAAAGAAGACATATCATCTATCTATCGCAATTTTAACATTATATCTTAAATCACAAAATCACTCGATTAATCAAAGAAAGTCATATTGGATGATGTCATATTATTGGATTACATTGAACGGATTTATAACATGATATCATATCATCTTGTACCAAATGACAAAAAGTTCCTTAAACTATCACAACACATCAGACGAGTGGCCGAGAGCGGGTTTAGTGGCTTAGAATATACCAGCGGCAGGTGTGCCTGTCGTAAGAGGCGACTAAAATATCAAATTGATTAAATAAGTTGTGTACTGCAATCCTTTCAAGGGGTTGCCAGCACAATATATAGCTGGTTTATCCCAATTGTCAACCTCACCTACCGGTGGCGAATAATGTCTCCGAGATGATCGGGCTATTACTTTAATGGTGCTTGTTATCGGAACGTAGCGGTTCTGCATCCGGCAAAGGACCATCAAAATCGATAACACTCCCCAAGGCCTTCGGAGAGTCTCCTTATTGCTGCAACAACAACAATAGAGGCCCCAAAAGTACAAGAATGATACAATATCTATATATATGAAGAAATGGGTTCATACGAAACCAGATAAAATTATATCAAATCTTATATTATAATGTCGATCACATAAACCAAATCACATTGGATGATGTCATATTATTAGATCGGATAAGAGAAGATCGGATGACATCATATCACCTAATCCTTGCACCAAATGATATATAGGATCTCAAATTATTACAACACATAAGATGACTAATTAATCTATCTAATACTATCAGATAAGTTTACACGAAGTCATAACATTATATCACCTATTCTTTGTACAAAATGACAAGTAGTACCTTTTATTACATCACATCACTTCAGATAAGAGAATACAGAATCACATGCATTTTACAATGTCAGATGATTTAAAGCCATATGATATAAAAAACTTTAGTTAATTCAGGATATACGCGATCTTAAGCTTTTTTACATTGAAACGGGATGCTCAGTCTTGTTGCGCAGACGAAATTAGACAAAATCCGGTATAGCATAGCATATCATAAAATGATTTATATCAAATCAGTAAACATGCGAAATCAGTATTGAGAAACATCAGATCAAACCAGGGTGTACCAAATTGCATCAATTTAAATAAAAAGCGTATTATTTCAAATAAATAGTTCTCATCACATTTTCTCGGATCAGCTCATATTATACCAGATGCTATTAATGCAATATAACATCATATATATCAGATCGGATTACAAAAAACTAGATGTTAGAGAAAATCATATTATTATCACATCGAGTTATGCGATCTTAAGGCTCTTTTTTATTATTATGGTGTGTTCATATTCGTTGTACCGACTAAATATGGTATAATCTGTTCCTCAAGTTGCCGTGGGTTATTTTATTATTTATTTTTATTTATTTATTACTAATCATATCAGTTTGTATTGTATTAAAGCAAATGATATCATACCATATTATATCATATCGACTGATGCGATTCTAAAAATGTTTGGGCTATGATATGATGACCTTGGGCCAATGTTCTATGAAGTGATAAAAAAAAATTGCCTCAAATAAATGCTTACATACATTTAAAACCAATGAGTGCGATCCCCGCTTAATTCATACAAATTTACTACATTTCAGCTAATTTTTAATGAGTTTTTTTCATGTTATCACTAACAAAACGTGAATTGGCTCCCAAATTGTTATTAAAAATCAGATAAATTCTAAGATGTTCAAATCGATCACAGGCTTAATATCATATCACAAGGTCTCAATCACAACAAATATGTGCATACTTACTTACTTACTTACTTAATTGGCGCTTAACCGTCTAAACGGTTATGGCCGTCCAACAAGGCGCGCCAGTCGCTCCTTCGCTCCGCCAACCGGCGCCAATTGGTCACACCAAGGGAGTTTAAATCGTTTTCCACCTGGTCCTTCCAACGGAGTGGGGGCCGCCCTCTACCTCTGCTTCCATAGGCGGGTTCCGATAGAAACACTTTCTTGGCCGGAGCATCATCTTTCATTCGCATAACATGGCCTAGCCAGCGCAGCCGCTGCGTTTTAATTCGCTGGACTATGTTGATGTCTGCGTATAGCTCGTACAGCTCATCATTAAATCTTCTTCGGTACTCGCCATCGCCAACGCGTAGAGGTCCATAAATCTTTCGAAGAACTTTTCTCTCGAACACTCCCAAAGCCGCTTCATCTGCTGTTGTCATGGTCCATGCTTCTGCCCCATATAGCAGGACGGGTACGATAAGTGACTTGTAGAGTATGATTTTCGTTCGCCGAGAGAGGACTTTACTTTTCAATTGCCTACCTAGTCCAAAGTAGCATTTATTGGCAAGATTGATTCTTCGCTGGATTTCAGTGCTGATGTTGTTGCTAGTGTTGATGCTGGTTCCCAAATAAACGAAGTCTTTTACTATTTCGAAATTATGGCTGCCAACAGTAGCGTGGTTGCCAAGGCGCATATGCGCTGACTCTTTGCTCGATGACAGCAGGTACTTCGTTTTGTCCTCATTCACCATCAAACCCATCTTTACCGCTTCTTTTTCCAGCTTGGAGTAAGCAGAACTAACAGCGCGGGTGTTTAGGCCGATGATATCAATGTCATCAGCATATGCCAGTAATTGCACGCTTTTATAGTATATTGTTCCAGTGCGGTTAAGTTCTGCAGCTAGTATAATTTTCTCCAGCATCAAATTAAAGAAATCGCACGATAGGGGGTCACCCTGTCTGAAACCTCGTTTAGTTTCGAACGGCTCGGAGAGGTCCTTCCCAATTCTGACTGAGCTGATGGTGTTGCTCAACGTCATTTTGCACAGCCGTATAAGTTTTGCGGGGAAACCAAATTCAGACATAGCGGCATATAGGCAGCTCCTTTTCGTGCTGTCGAAGGCGGCTTTAAAGTCGACGAAGAGGTGATGTGTGTCGATTCTCTTTTCACGGGTTTTTTTCCAAGATTTGGCGCATTGTGAAAATCTGGTCGATGGTAGATTTACCAGGTCTGAAGCCGCACTGATAAGGTCCAATCAGCCGGTTCACGCTGGGCTTCAATCTTTCGCACAATACACTTGAAAGGACCTTATATGCGATATTAAGAAGGCTGATTCCACGATAGTTGGTGCATTTTGCAGTATCCCCCTTCTTGTGGAATGGGCAAAGAACACTTAGATTCCAACCGTCGGGCATGCTTTCGTCCGCCCATATTTTGCTAAGAAGCTGCTGCATGCGCCTTACCAACTCCTCGCCGCCGAACTTGAATAGCTCCGCAGGCAATCCATCAGCGCCCACGGCCTTGTTGTTTTTCAATCTGGTTATTGCTATTCTAACTTCGTCATAATCGGGCGGGGGGACATATATTCCATCGTCATCGATTGCGGGATCGGGTTCTTCATCTCTGCGCGGTGAATTGCTGCCTCCATTTAGGAGGACAGAGAAGTGTTCCCTCCATAATCTAAGCACTCTCTGGACATCAGTTTCAAGGTCGCCGTTTTCATTCCTACAGGAGTTTGCCCCGGTCTTAAAACCTTCCGTCTGTCGCCGTATTTTTTGGTAGAATTTTCGGGCGTTATTCCTGGTGGCTAGCAGCTCAAGCTCCTCGCACTCACGCCTTTCTGCTTCTGCTTTTTTCTTCTGAAAAGCGTCCCGTTCCCTTTTCAACTCACGATAGCGTTCACACACTCCTCTTGTCGCTGCTTTTGTCGCTCGCTTTTAACGTAGCCCTGTAGGCAGCGTCTTTTCTTTCGGTTGCAATGCGGCATTCTTCATCATACCAGTTGTTTTTTCGTGGCCGCCGGTAACCAATTTTTCCTCGGCGGCAGTATGAAGTGCTTTGGAGATATGCTCCCACTGCTCCTGTATTCCTTCAGGATGAGTTGTGCCCTCAGAGAGCAGGTGTGAGAGTCGAGTTGCGAAATCATTGGCAGTCTGTTGTGATTGAAGCTTTTCGACGTCTAGCTTTCCTTGTGTTTTTTGTTCCTTGTTTTTAGCCGCGTTGAGGCGGGTGCGTATTTTGGCTGCAAAGAGATAATGGTCCGAATCGATGGTACTCGATATGTGCATACACTATTACATTATATCAGTGTTGGAAATGTCATACCAATGTAGGATATCTGTTCTATGTCGTTACGTTGACAATGCAAAATCAAATAAAGTCCAAAGATAAAAGCCATACTTAATGATATTATATCGACTAATGCCTTTATAATGATTTTTGAGTTCAATGTTGATGGTCAGATATGTGTTGAAGACGAAATCAAATCCGAATTACATCACATCAATGAATTTGTCACCACGTCATGTAGGGCCCAGATTGATGCAACAGTTGATGTCATATCACGAGGTCTCAATCACACCGTACTAAAAAATGCTATAGTTCCTTTCCATATCTGCTTAACCTTCACCGCAGCAGCAAGCTTTAACTACATAACGCAGCAGTATTTACATATGTAAATCCTCTAAGTTTTTGCAACTTACGTACGTTTTACACTTGGAAAGTTGGGAATTTATTTCAAATTTACTAATCAAGTAGGCATTGAAATATTTTTTCTCAGAAATTATCAAGTTGAATTTTTTCGTGGAATCGGTGAACCAAATTCTCAGTCAGTCGCTGATGCGATTTTATTGCAGTGAAAATTAAATCATATAAATAATATGCAGTTTTGGATTTTCAGTCTTTTTGGATTTTTAAGCGAAACACGTCGTATATTAAAACAACAACAATAAGATTAGTGGCGATTAAAATAATGTGGAAAATAAAGTGAAATATTTAAAATTTTGAGCTCCGCTGCAGTGGCTCGGTAAGTACTTTCCCCTAGATTTTTTACATAAATATTTTAATTATTTGCGTAACTTACTTCTAGCCTGTCACATGATATGAAAGAAAAATACTTTGAAGAGCTCCTTCAAAACTTGGACTCTGATAACAAGAATGATGCAACCGACTTTGCCTTAGATGAACCGGAAGACAATGCCACATTTACTGAGGGCGGTATGAAATACCAATTGGATTCTGACGTTGAGTTAGAGGTATATCCAATTGAAGGTGGGCACGGCGGCGATTCGGATGTCGAGCTGAGCTTGGAGGAAGAAAACGAGGAACAAAATGAAGCATTTTACGTTGGCAAAGATGGCACAAAATGGAGCAAATCGACCCCGGGTTGCAGCGAATGAGAAAACAAAATGTTTTTTGTGAAGCTCGCTTCGTTGGTCCAAGCCCTGGTACAAAGAATTTAAGCGAAGTGGATACTTTCTTTCGGCTAATGCATCCGACCATGCAATCTATTATCTGTCGTAATACTAACAGAGAAAGCAGGGCTGTTTATCAGAAGCTGGAGAGTGAAAAAGCATCAACTAGTAAATGCAGACAGTAAGTATGCATTTTTTTCAACTTCTAGAACAACTAATTTATGAAAATTTTTACTGGAAAATCTAACAACGTGCGGGAGGTAAATCAAGGGGAGAGAGTTGTCAAAGATCTAGTTTCATGCTATAAAAATTCTGTCGAAATGTGACATGTGACAACTTTTTCACATCCATTGCCCTAGCAGATACACTTGAAAATTGACAAATATCTTTGGTTGGCATAATGAAGAAAAACAAAGCTTCTCTGCCTCTGGAGTTCAAAGCCTAATCTCAAAGAGAAGAGTTGTCAACATTGTTTGGGTTCGGACAAAATAAAATAATTTGCTGATATGTTCGGAAGAAGAATAAAGCGGTAGTTTTACTGTCAACATTGATTAGCGACAGTACAATATCAGAGTTCAAAAAAAAACCGAACATAATATTGTTTTATAACAAGACCAAAGCAGGTGTGGATACAGTGGACAAAATGCTGGGACAATGTTCATGCAAACGCAAAACAAACCGCCGCTTGCACTTTTTTATACTTTTTAGACATATCTGCTCTTGCTGAATATATCATATATACGGAAAATAATTCCTCGTCTGTAACATAAAATTTTATTTGGCTATAAAACTCCCCTTTATTTTACAGGTCGCCGTCGTATGTTTTTGCAAGAATTGGGAGAAAAGTTATGTATGCCTCTGATACTGAAACGGGCAATGAAGCCAAGAATTGTAGCTTATTTTCCAACGCGTAGCGCTATAGACTGCGTGAATGGGAAAAGTATTCAGACCCTATCAGCAAAGGATCTTGAATTCGATGAAACATTTTTAAGATAAGGACGATCGTGGGCATTCAAAAGTTATGGGAATATGCTTCACATGCTATCGCAAAGAATCTAAAAGACAGAGACCGACAAGAAGACTATGCCATCAGTGCAAAAAGCCTGTTTGCATTAACACAGTAAAACACTAATAAAATGTAACAATTGCCAACAAAATATTTCCAAATAAATACCTACGAATTTTTTTAACTTAGAAAATTTTTTTTGACTCAGTTCTGTGCGAAAGAAGATAACCTTACTTCAAAACCTACATAAAATACCCCATACTTACATATGTATATACCGCTGCGATATGTACACAAAGCGAAAAAATACCCATAAAAAGCAAAAAAAAATTATAAAAAAATATTTTTTGTGTTAATTTTGGATAAAAGACGAAAAGTTGGCCACTGAGTCCAAACGGCTTTAAAATCCGACCTAAAGTGTAGAATTTACAACATTTTGAAAATTCAAATATTTACATATGTATATACTGCTGCGGTGAAGGTTAAATAAATTTAAATCAAATAGGCATAATACAAATAATATGAGATAACTCCAGATAAAAGCATATTAAACCCTTCAGATGTATTATTTTGGTACAAGTAAAATTAACAAAACGGCAACCATGTTTAATTTTAGAAAAAATGGCTTCTCGTTGCTGTTTCTCAACAAGATTTCAGTATATTGAGTAGGTTTAGTCACTATATGAGTCTGCGTATATGGGAGTGTATTTTATGCGCTTCAAACACAAATAAAGTCTGGTATATTTACCGAATTTTTTTTTAATGTATGTATATTCATCTTTTACTAAAACGTCATATCACTAATGGATCAGTTTTTTATCAAACATACGTACATACGAATGTATGTTAAATATTATAACAAAGTGACGGTATGTAAAAATTATTGTTGAATGAACTAAAGCTTAGAGTAAATATGCACAAACAATGCACTCGTGTATGTGTGTGTACATAATAGAAAGTACCAAAAAGCTTTTGTGGGAATTTCTGTGTTACATGCAGATATAAAATCTAAAAAAATATTAGCTATATAAAATGCAGGAAAATGGATATCTCTAACATATGCATATATAAATCTATAAGTACCTACTAAAATTTTTCATATTAGAAAGTTCGTTGTACATGGCGTATGAGTACTCAAAATGGCTCAACTTATGCTAGTAGTTATATGGGAAATAAGTTATAAAAATAAGCTTTTGTGTAATTTACTGAAGTAGTATTTAGTTGCAGGCACTCAGTAATGAAATGGAAAAAAAAACTTTCAATAAATAGTGGATTATAGCAAATAAAGGAAAAAAAATCTAACATAGAAAGCTGCGTTTAGAATTTTGTCTTGAAATAATGCCAACAGTAATACTCATGCTAATGCTTTCTGTATCTGGAAACAACTTAGTGATACCTGGCTTTGTTAATTCATCTTCCTAGCAGATTTTGTCTGCGTATTGCTCCTAATCCTCCGGCACAAACGAAGTAAGTTCTCTTAATAAACCGTTGTTACAAATATACTTACTTATTTCCTTAATTGGTGATTAACCGTTTAAACGAATTTGGCTGTCCAGAAGATGCGCCAGTCGTTTCTTCTTTGAGTAAACTGGCACCAGGGGAATTTAAACCGTCTTCCACCTGGTCCTTCCAGCTGAGTGGGGGACGCCCTCTTCCTCTGCTTCCATAGGTGGGTTCCTATGAAAATACTTTCTTAGCCCGAGCGTCATTTTTCATTCGAATAACAAGGCCTAGCCAGCGTACTCGCTGAGTTTTAATTCGCTAGACTATGTTTATGGCTGCTTTAAGCTTAATAAATTTTCTTCGATAATAGTCGTCGCCCACGCATAGAGGTCCGTAAATCTTTGGAAGAACTTTTATCTCGAGCAAGCCACTTGTAGAGCATGAGAGGACATTACTTTTCAATTAAATACCTAGCCTTAAGTAGTATTTTTTAGCAAGAGTGATTTTCCGCAGGATTTCAGCGCTGATGTTGTTGTTTGTGTTGATGCTGGTTCGCAAATAAACGAATAAAGTGCCAACAATGTGTTGGTTGCCAAGGTACAAATGTGCCGACTCTGTGCTCGATGACAGCAGGTACTTTGTGTTGTCCTCATTCACCATCAAACCCCCGTCTTTACCGCTTCTTTCTCCAGTTTGGAGTGAGCAGAAATCAGAATCAGTAATTGCACGCTTTTATAGATCATTTTCACCAGCATCAAATTGATGAAATCACACGATAGGGTGTCACCCTGTTTGCACGTTTTGAACGGCTCGCAGGGGTCCTTTCCGATACTGACTTAGCTGATGGTGTTGCACAACGTCATTTTGCATAGCCGTAAAAGTTTTTCGGGGAAACCAAATTCAGATATAGCGGCATATAGGCAACTGCTTTTCGTGGTGTCGAAGGCGACTTTAAAATCGACAAGAGGAGATGAGTGTCAGTTTTTTTTCGAGGGTTCTTTCCCAGATTAGGCGTATTCTAAAAATCTGGTTGAGAGTGGATTTACCAGGTCTGAAGACGCACTGATAAGGCCCAATCAGCCGATTCTTGTCGTGCTTCAATGTTTTGCACAATACATTTGACGGGTAGATTATTTCCATAATCATCGATTGCGCGATCGGGCTCACCATCCTTGTGCGGTACATCACTGTCCTTCTTTAGGAGAGCAGAGAAGTGTTCCCTGCATAATCTAAGTACTCTATGGATATCGGTTACAAGGACGCTCTACAGTAGTTTGCCTCGCGCTTAAAATCTTCCGTCTGTCGCCAAATTTTTTGACAAACTTTGCGGGCGTTAGTCCTGGTGGCTAACAGCTCAAGCTCCTCGTACTCACTCCTTTCTGCCTCTGCTTTTCTCTTCCTGTAAAGACGTTTCGTTTTTCTGTTCAAATCGCGGTAGCGTTCGCACAATTTTCTCCTTTCAAAGTATGTTTGTAGTTGAGTAATTGGAAAGCAGGATATGGATAGTGAGAAGTGAAGTGCGTCGTATCGGTAGATCTCAGCCTATCCGGCAAGCATTTTCAGGTATCTGCTGAGCTCATTCCATCTGTACCTTCCGCAGTTCATCTTATTGTTGACACGGGCTGTCGTTGTTGGGCGAAGCGTTCGCATTCAATGCCGTCAATATTTCCGCGGCTTAGATACTTCGGGCTAACAACCTCTTGCATTCCGTGGAAAAATATTAAGAAGTAACCATATATGTTTCAAAACTTGTTCACTCTCTTGCAAAGCTACAGCCCAACTGTCATTTTCAGCGTCGGTTCCTTTCTTTATAAGCCTATATGGCAATGAAATTTCAACTCGCTTCTGAACCAATATGTCCAGAACAGCTGAAAAGTATATGGAGTCCAAGGCTGATTCGAACAATTTCCTTGTATATAGCTTTATATCGCCTATGTTTGCCATTACTGAAGGCAGGTGTGCCTACATTGTTTTTTAAGGTACATGCTCCTATTCGTTGTTCCGCAATCGTCCTATTAATGATAGTGGGGTTACGCCTCTTCGTGAGGATGACGATCTTTATTTCTGCTGTTGCCAGCTTAAAACCATGATCAGTTGCGCATGATCTGGTTTAAGTTAAAGTTCTTCCAGCTCGCAATTTTGTGTTCTTCTAGGAGCTGCCATCGTCTTCGAAAGCGATAAGAGCGGTACTTTCTGGCGTGTTTAAGTGGAGAAGACCGTCACAAGTAACATTGCAGATATCTGGGCCTAGTACGAAACACTGTGATATTATAAATATTATATTCAGATAGATTTGACCATTGGGATATTTCGTGCGTTGTATACAGGCCTCTACGATGGTTCCTCATGATAGCTAGCAGAAAGAGCATTCTAGAGCCTCAAGTATACCGGCATTGCTTGGTGGCCGCTCTCTCGACTTTAGTGACTTCGTCTAAAGCATCAGCTATGACATTTATTATGAAATGCCCTATTCAGAAACCATACTGTAGGTGAAGGAGTCATCCCCCATCCTCTATTGCTGTCATATGGGTTTGTTTTAGAACTTTCTTCTTTTTTTCTATTTGTTGTTGTTATTGCCATGAAGATATTCCCCGAAGGTTTTGGGGAGTATTACCAATGTGATTTTTCTTCGCTGGATATACATAGATCCAGTACGTTCCGATAACAAACACTATCAGGTTACTAACCCGACCATCTCGGGAACAATTGAATGTAACCACATTGAATCTTCTAGGCCATCCCGCCCACACCCCCTAATTCTATGAGGAACTTGCGGTCGCCAGAGCATCGCCTGATACATAGTGTGCATGATACATGCATACTTGTTAACAGGACTCGCATCGTGGATTGCGAGCTTCAGCCTGCCAATGCGCATATTTACGTTGCTAGCCTTAATGCAGAGTATTTTCAGCAGCTTTGTGATTTCGTTGTGTGACCAAGTACTATTGCACCTGTGTAAATATTTTGTTGTGAATTTGCGATTTATCAACTCAACTAATGAAGTCTACTACAAACTAACCTTTAAAATTTTAAAATTACATATAGAATTTGACCTCCTACCTGGAGCTAAGATGCTTATCTATCGCAAGCTAATAAATAACGCCTTATTCTCTCTTTTAGGATGAGCAGGAGACACAAAATAATACAATTTATTTTTAATATGTTGGAAGCGATTGGAATTCACAATTATAAAATACGCCACGTCACAAAGGACTAATTGCTGAGTCCTTCATTGCTGTAAATAACTTTACACTGTTGCAAAGCACCTGAAAGTATGCATAGTAGTACTACTTTCGAATATTCATTTCATACTTGTTTTGCAACCATTTTTCAATCATACTTATCTGTCCTTTAATCTTTAGTTGTGATAAATTTTAAATTGACAACCAATTTAATAAGTTTCTCGAAAATCAGCCACAATTCAGTATATAAATTTTTTCTACATCAAATTCTGCAGTTTCAGCCAAAAGTATATACGAAATGTCAGCACAATTTCGAAAGCTTGTCAGCGACAAAGTAGACATACACGATACATTACCTAGCATTTATTCGTAATGCACATGCATCGTGAATAAATTTACCAAGTCACAAAAAACGGCAGAATATACACGAAATGGAAAAATCACTGCAAGGTTGCATTCCTTGTAAAATCCCTAAAAGCATGCAATTGATATTTCCGCACAATTGACAATGTCACCGCGCCATACGTATCGTTGACATTGCTCCTTTTGCTCTAGTTACAATTGCTGTTGTTGTTGTGCAATTTTTGTTGTATGCGTTGCTTTACTGGGTTGCACAAGTCCATATTTTTCATATGCTGGCTTACATGTTGTCAGCAGCGACAACAACATTGTTGCAGCGCCACAATTTTCCTGTCATATATTTAGGAGCTTCATTTTTGTTTTTTTGTTTTTAGCTTTCTTGTGTTGTTACAAAGCGGTTCAAGAAATACTATTCAGAAATTATGTTTGCTGGCAGTTTTCTCCGAAACAAACAAAATAAATAATCGAAAATAGAGAGGAAATTCCTGATTGCTCGGAGAATTGCTAGCAATTGAAAATACATATTTTGTGCTCCAATTTGGTTTGTGGTTTTAAATTCTTTTTTTATTCACAATTTAAAGTCGATATTCAAATGACTGCGTTCTCGCAGACGTATTAGCACGTAGCTAGGTGGAAATATGCTTTGTGTAACGGTACAGATACCTCGCAAGAAGTGTTCTCTTTCCGCTACTTTGGTAGTTAGCTACCTAATACTACTTGTGACGTGGAGGGCCATAAGGTGATTACCTTATGCGGACGATGGTTGTTTTATTATAAAGGAAAGATTCCCTCAACTCTCTGCCATCTAATGAACCGCGAATTATCAACAATATGTAAAAAGTCAAGAAGTTAGGTTTCGGGGTTACCTTTAAATACCTGAGTGGCCCTGTTCATAAGAAAGAACACAACGCGATATCTTTTACCTCCCAAGATTGGCGGCACAAGCCTGATTGTTAACGATAAAGTAAATACAAAAGGAATATCAGGTTCTACATTATGCGGCACTCTTGTCCACACTCCGACGAAGGTACTCAACACTCTCGTGCACCTACCCCCACCAAATTTGGTTGCCAAGGAAATTGGCGATTCCCAGCTGTAATACGCACGAGAACATGTAGTTGGAGTACTAAAAGAAGTGGTCAAGCTACGATTTTGAGAATGAATACCCTAGTTTACGCGGCGCGTAAATATTGTTGTACTGTGCCTAAATTTCTCGAACAGCCACACCGCGCTAAAGGTCTTCTGACTCATGAGTCAAAAGCACAAAATCGATCACTGACTACCGCAGATATAAGATACCCAGTAATTCAGTATCGCCATATTGGATTTAGAAGCAACTGCAGATTGGACGGGTGGTCAGGAAGAGTAAGATCGCCCACATCCTTGCCAAGTATGATACAAGGGTATACCTATGAGCCTGTTTTTAGCTCCTTGCGAGCCCTAACAACCAAAGCAGGGCAATATGTGCCTAGTCAGCGCTTTTACAATACGAGTAATCAATGTCGATTGAATTTCCTATGATAAAGGGTGCGCTAACATTCTTTTGACCTTGCCGCACGTATTTTTGGTTAAATTTCGGCTTCATGTTTCTGTTTTGTTTTGTCACGCTTTCAGTTTCGGCTTCCCCTTCAGTCTAATTTTTCTTCCTTGCTCCAGCTTTTCGCTCCCGTTTTGTTTCCATACATTTTCGGTACAGGTTTCTATTTGGCTTTATCCGGCTTCTTATCTGGTTTTGGTTTGTATTCGGTTTTAGTTCATCCAAAGTTATTTGGAAATTTAATTTATCTTTTGGTCAAGTTTTCATCAGTTGTATAAGTGATCAAATGGTCTGAGGTTTTGCTGAAATTTCTTTTCCTTTGAACCGTTTGCGAGCCCCGCCCAAGGAAGGTATTCGGTCCTGGTTCGGTTTTTTGTTATGGCTTAGAAAGTTGAATGTGGTCATATAAATCCTTCACCGAGATGTTCGGGCTTAGTACCTTAATGGTGCTTTATTACCGGATTGTGAGGGGGGATCTACATGTGTCAAACGACCAAAAACATCGCCAAAACTCCACAAAACCTTCGGGCAGTGTCTTTGTGTTTACTACAACAACAACGTCTGTGCGCCACCTATCGAAGTTTTTCCCCTCCGTTGCATTAGCAGGCTCTGGTTCAGATGTCGAATTCCAGTCTCTGGCTAAGTGAGCACTTACTTCAAAATCATTGAAGTTTGTGTTAAAAGTAGGTCAGACATAAAAGATGTGACCTAATATCGCGCTAGTAAAAACATAGCTTTATCGCTTTTACCACAGACTTTGGAGTGCATATTGGACATTTTGGGTATATGGTGTTTGAATGCCTTTCACAGCGGAACACATTGCTATTGTAAGCTCTGACTGGTATTATATTCTAAAGCCCCCTATCATAGATAGTTATGCAAGTGAATTTTTTTCTTTTGAAGAGCCCTATCCCAATTTTAAATATTTTCTTATTTAAAATTTATTTAAAGAAGACGCGACTGAGACTCAATTCATTACCAAGTTTTTTCTTTTCAATTTTTGCAATGGAAATCAAAAGTTGGTTCTATTTCGTTGAGACATTTTCATTGCAACAACGACACAATGTTTTCCTTGGCTTGTAAAAATATTTCGCACAAACTTGAAAATTTTCCATAAATGTATTTCCACCATTAAATAAAAATGGTTTTTAACTTTGCCTGCGCTTTGCGTGTGTGCGAACGTATTACCTTTCTATGATATCACAACAATTGAGCTCTAGGACTGAGAGTTACAAAAAATAATATTTGGTAACATGATTGTTATTGCTGATACATACGTACCTGAAATAAAGCTAAGAAGGGAGAAGCGATTGTGGAAAACAGTTTTTTCTTTGAAATTTGACAGCAATGCATTTGAAAAATTTTCCACTTTCATAACCCCATTGAGCTTTGTCGCTTGTCAACAAAACTGAATCGATTACAATTGCATATGCCACGAGCACCTAAAAGATGCAATTGTGCAATTGGCTTAAGAGAGGACGAAGAGAGAAAGAGACAGAAAGGCTTGTGCAATGTTATATGCGGCATATGAATATACTTTTGTGAAATCAAGGTAAAATCGAATTTATGTTGCTGATGTGGTTAATATAAGCGCCTCTTCGTTCTACTCCTTCATATATTTTATATACACCGCTATATCACTTTTCTCGGACAATTTCTTGCAGTTTGTCTGCTTTTTACTTTCTTAGTCCGCCTTCACGTGTGACTGTTGTTAAAACATGTTCGGCGCAAATTGCACAGCAAACGAAAAATTGCATTGCAAGCCCTTTTGTTTCTGTGTACAAAGCATTGTGGCCCTGTGCCCCGCAGGATATGCTACAATGCCGCCAGTATGATGTTACCGCTGTTCGCTGTATGTAGCACCAAGCACATTTTCCATCATGTGGTGATGACATCACACATTGGCGCCCAAGTGCGGCGTGACAGCGCGACTGTGAAAGTAAAAACAATATATTAGAGGTACAAAAACAATATGTAGTCGGGGCCACAACAACTAACGCTGGCGCTTATACAGCAAATATTTTATACGGCTCGCAATTGTGAACGATGTACTTTTGTTGCATTATTGCTGTATTGTTTTGCTTGAGTTGTTTCTCTGCAACGACCGATTTTAGCTTTGGGCACGATCGATTTCACGCTGCTAGCAAATACAAAGTGTTGATTCAGTACATATGTGGTTGCAGTTAATGTAATAATTTAATTTCTGCCTTTATATTTATATTTATTTTATTTATTTATTAAGCCAATTAAAAAAGAATCGTATAGCTAATTATAAGAGTGTACAGTAGTTAATAATGTACATAATATAAATTCCCTTACTTATACAAAAGTATTTAAAAATACTCAGAAAGCCATCTTTCGAACAGAAAAATCTATCTCACAAAATTAGAAATTCTATTGAACTCAATTAAGGCTCTAGTAATTGGAGCATTCCGCGCGCATAAAGAGCCTAGAAACACCAATATGAAAAAACTCAGAAGCACGAAGAGGCTCTAGCCGATATATTGAATGAAATCCCTCTCCAAGAGCACAGGGCAATCAACAACCCCACGTAACAATCGAAAACGACGACAAACGATAAAATTGTCCTCCTGTCCTGCAATGATTTTTAAGTTGATCAATAAGCAACGAGCTTTATAAGTCGGACAGGATCCGAGAAGCGCAGACTGCGTAATGCAAAGCGTACGAACTACTTTTGGATTCGTTCAATTCTTGCAACATGGCAGGAATAATACGGAGACCAGATGAAACAGCGTATTCAAGTTTGATCGCCCAAACGCAGAATATAAAAGCATTTAGCGTATACGGGTCACTGAATCCAAGCTATGACGCCTAACGACAAAGCTAGCATGGCATCACACTTAGCAGTGACACTACATTAATGATGACTTGAAAACGAAAGCTCGTGTCAAATATTACACCCAAGTCCTAATTTCACTAACCCGCAACAGGGCGAGTTGATATATTGATACACGTATCAATCAGTTGACACGCTTCGACGTTATATTTGAAAGCACTTTTTTAGGTAGTGATAACCGATTATTATTACACCAGTTACTAAGTTTATCCAAAGCTTCTGCACAATACCGCAGCATGACGCTATGAATAGGCAAGTATATCTTCAGGTCATCTGCATACAGCAAGACAATCTTACTATAGAGAAGCAAGAGCGAATATCATTATACAACATGACAAAACAGTGGACCCCGGATACTACCTGTGGAACACCGGAGGACGCACGAATGGACGAGACTTAACACCATCAACTACAACCATGCATCGACGCTTAAATATAGGTTCAATCCACTCAAAATACTGAGTGAAGGCCCAAACAGGCTAACTTTTTCCATCAAATAACATGGTGATACCCGATCGCATGCTTGGAAAAGTCAGTATACACAGCGTCAACCTGATATCCTGCCGGACAGGCTGCAAGGCAGTCATCCCGAGAAATAGTCAGATAGACACAGGTGAACGTCCGAAAGAAAATCAGTGCTGCTCAGGACACACAAAATTCTTTACACAGTAAACCTACTTTATCTTGGATGATACATTTCAAGAGCTCGCAGGTGGCCGTTTTGAATAGGCCTATAATTAGTGAATATCATTGTTTTTTAAAAATTTTGGCGCTCTTGAAAATAGGTGTAATGTAATGCTACTTTCCACGCATCATAAAGTACCTGGTAGATACGAATTCTTAAAAATTACAACAGTGGATAGACTAGGATCACATTGTTCTAAACAGAATGGCAGAGAACCCCTCGATATCGGTAATAGGCGACGTCTTACGAAAGCGATAAGCCCATTACAGAACATCTTCCGTAGACAATACTACATACCGAAGTCATCGAACCTGAATATTAAAAGTATGTATCATGATTGACAAGTCAGAAGTGAATTGTTCATAAAGTATTCATAACAAAGATTTGCAGCATCCTCCGAGTATCGACATCTTCTTCAGCAAGAAAAAGAGAGGGACGGAATATTCGAAACTGATTTCTTTCTTTCGGTTGCAAAGTTCCAAATGGTGTTTGGGTTAGATTTAATGATTTTCCTCAAAATTTAAAATATCATTTCGTGTAAAATTTATCCAGACACGCGAATTTCTTATCATACTCTTATTACAAGTTGAAAAACGTTGGATTTTGATTCCTTTTAACTTTACGGAAAAAATTTATTTTTCAAATTCCGGAGTTTCATCAAGGCTCTATTGCCAGGGGCAACCTTGTATTTCTTTTTGGAGCCAAGGGATGCATTTCTACAATTTTGCAGAACAGTAAAGACTTAAATAAAATAACA
>JARSSU010033010.1:0-26793 GCA_029619165.1 Eurosta solidaginis | reverse complement strand
CACACAAAAATTTCAAAGTTTTATGTTATCATTTCATTTCATTCGCCTAATACCAACACGCACATTTTGACAGTCTGAACAAAGGTATGTTCTTGCTGTAGAGATGAGCCAACCAGCTATCAAATTACTATTGTTACACAAGTTGTCGAGTTGTATGAACAGCACTCAATTCAAATCGAAATTTCCTCAATTTATTTTTCTGTTTGAACATAGTATAAGGTTTAGAAGCAAATTCCTGCAATTGTGGTTTTGAGTTAAATCATAAACACATTTTTCACTTGATTGCAAAATAAACACATCTACGAACACCCAAATCGTAGGCAAATAAACATACATCAAACAAAGTACATTCATACATACATACGTACATATGTAAACTATTATTATCCGAGCTATACAATTTATTTCTTTTACTACGCTTTTTCAAATGGTATGAACAAAGAATGTTCGGCACAAAAGTATAAACATAAGCAGCAAAAGGCAATGGGGGAAATATGTGCACAACAACAACACGTGGCTTTGGTCGAGTCTGTTTGTAAACAGATCGATCATCGAAGGAGTGCGTGGAGAAACGCGAAGAAATCTGGAGAAATCCCACCTAGGCGGAAAAGGCTTTAAAGCAGGGACGGAAAATTATAATTTTTTTTTCGGAGTCGAAAAAGTCCTGGTCAAAAAATTGTCCAAGGTGAAAATGTTTGAGTTCCCAGGTATCCCTATAGCAATATCGTGTCGAATCATGCATCCTTTTTATTTTTCGAACTTTTTCCATAAAAGTCCACATATAAAAGTAAAATCTGTGTTTTTATTTTTTGAGTCCGATAGAACTC
The DNA here is from genome assembly GCA_029619165.1 of Eurosta solidaginis. Taxonomy (NCBI): domain Eukaryota; kingdom Metazoa; phylum Arthropoda; class Insecta; order Diptera; family Tephritidae; genus Eurosta; species Eurosta solidaginis. Next base: position 25,966 of record JARSSU010033010.1, on the reverse strand, counting down.
GTTAAACTCGGACTTTTAAAAATAAAAGTCCGAAAATAAAACATGTTTTTTATTTCGGATAAGCCGTGTCTTTGTTATCAAGCCGGACTTTTATTTTGGCCAAAAAAAAATAAATGTTCGGATTTAATTTTTATTTCCGGACTTTTATTTTAAAAGTCCCAGTTTAACCAGTTCTATCGGACTCAGGTAATAAAAATCCGAAAGTAATTTTTATCTTGATCCAAATATATTAAAAGTCCAAAATTAATAGTTTTGGTGAGGAATCATATTATAAAAGGAATAACAGTATCCGCCCCTGCTGTAAAGGGATTTACAAGGTATAATCGTAAGTTTTCCTCCATTTGAAATGTTTCCTTTTTGTAAAAACTAGATTATTAACAAGTTAAATCAAGGATCTTATAGTCTGGAAACCAGCTCAAATAATAAAGGCATTTTAGTAGCCGTGGTTGGTTTCACTCTGGCATTAACTGGCTTGGCCGTCAGTGGGCGCCTAAGAGGTGTGTGCAGCAGCGGTGATCCCTGTTTCTTGGAGTGATTTCAACGAGAGTGACTTAAAACTTGGCCTGATTTAACAGAATTATGTGACTTCGTGATTCTGACTAAAATACCATACAAAAACGTTTATATCGGCAAATATTATCTGCTCTGAACAAAAAGATGAAGAATCTTTGATTAGTTTTGTTTAAAAACCGTTTTATAGAATGGGGCGAGATTCAGCACATTTATTTCATTTTGGATTTAAAAATGATTGGCATTACCGGTGAGCTTTTCGATTGTTTGTCTGTGAAAGTGACATATCGCGAGAGCAACGTTTACATCCCAACTTTACTTAGTTTGCGTTGAACTGGCCGGTCCGTGAGGACCTCACATAGAATTGTCTTGTTTGCTCAACGACCAAACTGAAACACTCTATCAGAAACGAGTACCTATGTTATAAAATAACTCCGTCCTCTTGGCAAATACTAGAAGCCTTCTAGGACCTTAACTTGCATCTTCTGGAGATGTACTCCAGTATTGAATTTTGTTTATCGAATTTATTTCAACAATGAAAAAAAAATTGTCGCGATTAACCTCCGAGGAATTTTAGGCAGAGCTTGTCTTCCAATTTTGTGCCGAGCTCCTTTTTAAGTTTTCCGAACGGCAGCTGCAAGGCATATGAATTATTAATGGCAGAAATATACTCGGATTGTTTGCCAAATCACTGCCGAGGAGCGATCCCGCTTAGAACATTTTTGTTTTCTAATTTAAAAACATTTTTTCTAAAGTTTTTACTTGAACCCATTTTCTGCATGTCGTTTGCAATTACGCTTAGCAAGACTGAAAATCGCGACAGCTAACAGCTCTTCTCAACAAACTGATAAGTACAAAGAATATTTATCTGGCTTAGAAGTACAACAAAATCAAATACATATTTTAAGGCCCAAAAAAAATTAAATACTGGAACGAAATTTTTTTAAATTTTGTTTGAATTAAAAAAACTTAAAATTTGTCTATATTTTCAATTGCATAGTTCTAGGCGCAAGACTTCGTAAATATGTAAGTAGAGAGCTTCACTAGAAACGGCCACCGTGGTGTGATGGTAGCGTGCTCCGCCTGCCACACCGTATGCCCTGGGTTCGCACCCCGGGCAAAGGAACATCAAAATTTTAGAAATAAGGTTTTTCAATTAGAAGAAAATTTTTCTAAGCGGGGTCGCCCCTCGGCAGTGTTTGGCAAGCGCTCTGAGTGTATTTCTGCAATGAAAAGCTCTCAGTGAAAACTCATCTGCCTTGCAGATGGCGTTCGCAGTCGGCATAAACCATATAGGTCCCGTCCGGCCAATTTGTAGGGCAAATCAAGAGCAGCACGACGCAAATTGGAAGAGAAGCTCGGGCTTTACATTTATTTATTTATTTTTTTCACTAGGAACGGAGCTTTCTAACATTGCTTACCTTTAGGCGCAGCGAATATCGCTTAAGAGATGCCAAAATCGCTACGAAATAAGCACAAACCCTATAAAAGCGCTAATAATGGCAGTTTCTCATATAACTGTTTTTGCATGTGGAAAAAAAAACAACATATATTTATACTTTTCACACTTTTTGTATAACAGCTAAGTAGCTATTACGACATTAAAAATATTAAAAAACTTAATTATGCTTTTCAGCAAACGAAAAATGAAAATAAAACAAAACAAAAATCGAACCGTCAACCATATGGAAAGAACTAAGAAAACCAAGTGAATAAAACGAAATTAAAAATTTATAAAATAAGTTTTGCCACTTGCTTGTGATGTCACTTTTGTGGTGCCATAAATTCGGCGGCAGTCTGTCTCAATAGTCTCCCCTTCCAAACCCTCATCCCTTACCCTTTTTTGCTTTTCTGTAATTTCCTACTTGACTGCAATTTACTTAAAAATTTTTATATTTCATAACATTTGTTGTTGTCGCAGCAGCAGCCTTTGGCGTTGATGCTGATGGAATATAATGCTGTCAGTCGGTTCAAACTCAGTCAAGAGCCCATTTCTGACACACAATTTCGGAACCAAGTGCCGCATACAGCTGTGCAGTTTAGTTTTTGTTGTGGCTTGTAAAAGTTGCAAAACTTTTTTTTTCGTTTGCAGTAAATAATTTTGTTTCCTCTTTTTTATTGTGTGCGAATGACTTGCCTCGTCAAAGTTGACGCGGACGCTGTTCCTTATTTCTTGGCAGCAATTTTCGTCTACTCTTGCTTTAGCTCAACAATTTTCTTCTCCGTTTACAGTTTTGCTGCGTTGCAAGATTTCCGCTTTTTTGCGTTTTTTGTTCTTCATTAAGTCGTGTGTGGGTGTTGACGGGCGTTGTTAGCCGGAGTGATTGGCTTAAATTAATAGCAGTCCTTTCACTTGACAGTGATTAGCTGCTGGAGTAGAGTTTTGAATTTCAAATTTTAGTGAATTAGTCGGAAGTACTTATTTGCGATGTAACTCTAAACACGTTAATGAAATGCTATACGGGTTTTAAAACCAAATTGGCCGATTTACTTTAATTTGTAATTTAGAAAATGTTCTAAGTGAAATCTTAGCATTGGTGTCTTTAACATTGAATTACGTCATTTTGTCTTTTTCGATGGCACAAATTTTGTTCATTAGGTTAATGGGTCTTTGGTAACCCCGCGGATGGATTGAAGAATTACCCAAATCTATTACCGAAATTTTCTTAGCTCACTGTAAGACAAGCCTAAAAGTGTACAACGTCCACTGAATTGTTTATCATATTCTGTCAATTTTTCTCGTTGCATATTTTTAGGCGTCATTTAGTTTAGGGAATTTACAACTAGATTATATCCTGGCAATTGACAGAATCCCACTACTGATAGCTTTTCACTATTTTCTTTAAGAAAAATGAAATATTTTACACAGCGCTTACTTTGTAAAAGTGTGTAAAATATTTCGATTATATTTTGTATATTAACACTTTTTTTTATTTAAATGAATTTTTATACTAATGTTTATCTTAATATTCTCTTTTGCAGACGCAGCGAGTTTCTAGGATGCATGTCCTTTCCACTACACACTTTGCTACAGCAACCTGTTCATGGCTTTTACAAACTACAATCGCAAGCATGTCTGAATAATCCACAACCGCCCGTATTGCTACAGTTTCCGGTTGGTGCTACACATTTGCAAAACCTAACGCCACAAACACCAGGCTCAGCGCCACTCCAAACTCACAATTCCAAACAAATCAATAATCACGTGCCCAGCTCCGCAGCAAACACAATTACAAACGCAGCCGCCAAAAGCACCACAACAATTCCAGCCATTTGTGCCACAGACGCGTAACGCCTGCGCCACATCTACAATGACCTCAACACTGGCGCGTCATAAAAGTGATGAAGATGTCATAAGCATCGATAGCATGGCACAGGCGACAGCTGGAGGCAACATTGAGCATCCGATGACATTGAGCCGCAAAGCGTTGCATCAGCGTGACGCCGATGAGAATTTATTTTTGCGTTTCCTCGAATTAGATCCACCTACTGAGACAATAGCGCCTGCGTCCAATGCCGCCACTGCCACACCAGCTTCAGGTGCAGGCGCTCGACGTCTATCGAATACCAGCAAACCAGTTGGGCGCACACCATTCACTATGACCAAAAAGCTAACACGCACGCCAGAACGCGGCTTTGGCTTTTCTATTGTTTGGACGCATCCACCGCGCGTTGAAAAAATTGAACCTGGTCTTTCGGCCGACAGAGCTGGCATACAACCAGGCGATTATGTGATTTTTGTCGATAAGCAAAATGTTGTGACAATGCCGGAGGCGGATGTGCTAAACTTAATACGTTCACAGGGTTCTGCGCTTACATTGGAGGTTTTTAGAAGATCAGGTCCTACAGGCGGTGTAGGTCTAGGCTCCGTGCCACCAGCGCTCAATGTGGGCAGTCGTGGTCATCCAGTGGCGCTAGTGATGAATGGTAAACCGGCCTCAAGCACGCGTCTAACAAGCGGCATTAGTGATGAACAACAATCGATTGAGGGTGGTACTGTACCATCGGTAACGCGACGTGTTGGTGTGACAAGCGCTGCAGCGTCTATAGCAGCAGCTCCAGCAGCAGTAACAACATCGACAACGAATATGCGTCCGTCCACAGCCTGCTCAGGCGGCACCACATCGTCCATTGAGGCGGCAAAACGACGTCTGCATCTGCCGCAGGTCACCTTCAGCAAGGAGGTAGGCAAAGGTGTTATTGTCTGATAGTGGTTGAAAGGGTGGCGATGATTTGAAGCGTTTTTTTTTGTTTTTTGGATACTGGGGGAAAATTGTTATCGAAATGAACGAATTTATTTGCCTAAGTTTAGGCGCATGCTAAGATTTTTTGGTATTTAATTTGAATATTAATTAATGTAACTAATTCAATTTCATGATTTGTTGAAATGATAGGATTTTTGTACATAATTTATATCACGTTTGCCATTTTACAAAAGCACAAATATGCCTCGACAATTGGGCGGAATCTAGCGAAATATATATGTATGTAGACTAAGCCATTTAGCCCTTCATGAACTGTGTGAGGTCCTCAAATCTGAACGAATATAGGTTTCTTCTTCCGACCGAAAACGTTTCTGTTTTAAAGTAAATGCCCCTTTTGTGGAAAACTGATTCCATTTTATTTGAATAGAAAGTAGGGTTGGATGATTTTTTGTACATTCAACCAGTTTTGCTTTTCATTTTATTGGAAAGTAAGCGCAGTAATTCCGAGATATTGATTGGGAGTTCAATGTCTTGTTTATTAGGAAATCTTATACCGAATAACATTCACTTAAAGACTAACTGTGGTTGATAGTAACCTCTCACCACAATGAAGATCATTGGTCTCCGTCAACTCTCAAGTTATTTACATAATGAGAAAGTATATTCACTGGACCATGTCGGAGGTCAAGATTAAGGACAATTTTTGAAGAATACTTTCTTCGTCCAGAGTTACTGCTAAAATTTAAATAAAAGGCCAAAAAGACCCAAGGCCAAACATTAATTCCCAGACTGCTAGCTTGTTGATAGAAACTTCTTAAAAGGCTCAACATAAAAGTTGCAGCCGTCGACTAAATAATTGTTGAATGCACACTTCAAAATATTTCTCGCAAATTAAGGGCGTGTGATTAAATAGTCCACCAAATTATTTTGTAGTGTGCGTAGGCTCTTATTAAGATTAAAATTTAAGATTTATGTTATCAGACCAGGAAGCAAATGTAAATATGATTTAATTTATTTTTTTTACAAAGGATGATTTGCTCTGCTGATTTTCATTTTTTTTCATAAAAAATAGGGTTGCGCCTTTATTCGACTAATCGAGTAAGTTGATTAATCAATTGTTTAATTAATCGAAGCGATTTATTTAACTAATCATAGTTTTTTCCTTTGCTTGATTAATTCAAACGCAGTTTTTGCTCATTCAATTATTACTCAATTAAATTACTTTTTGATTAATCAATAATTAAAATGAACTGATTAATTTACTAGCTTGAATTAAGAATAATACAAATTTTCAATAATAGTTTCGTTGACTAATTTATAATAAGATTAATCAAATTTTAGGTAATCGATTGATTGCATAATTAAAAAAAAATGAATCAAAATTTTGAATAATCGTTTGATTGACTAATTTATAGCGAGATTAGGCAAAACTTTGAATAAACATCGCGCAGCCCTGATAAAAATATTCAGTCAGCAACCCTAATAAATGAGATTAAACAAAATTGTTTCATGTTTAGTGCCAATCATTTGTGACTTATATGTCATAAACTAATTGCACACTTAGTTATAATTTTTTCACTATCTGCTTAAAGGCTTCAAAAACTAGTTTCAAAATATTATTTCAATTTGGATTATTTTCGTTCAAACAAAACAAACATTTTCTTAGTTTTAGTAAATTAATTAAGTGTCCAGCTTTTTCAACATTGAAATTTATTTAGCTCTAACGGTATTTGCTAAACTGAGCAGTTGAGCCTGCTAGGCTGAAATGCTTGTAGAAAATCAACAAAAATTTGAAACTGAAATATTATTTTAAAAATTGTTGATTGACAGGGAGCTCATTTGCTCAGATTGGCGAATACTTTTCATGCTGCTATTATTTCTTTATCTTATGTAAATATATTTTTCGATCATTTCGCAAGTTTTGTTTATGTTTATTATATTTATTCAAATACTTATTTTTGTTGTACATTTTTAGAAATGCTGTTAAGTTGACAATAAACGCTTTTTTAAATATAATTCACAAATTTTGTTTGTTTTATTTGTATTATTTAAATGTCATTATTTTGGTAAGCCTCGTACTATTCACTGGAACACAGCCATTTAAAATGTGGCTGTTCCAGCGCACTCGTTTGTTGCCAGCGTTTCACTTACGACATTATTTTTTATCTCTCTCTCTCAGTCGATTGGCCCCATAACCGACAGCCGTCGTCGCTTACTTTTGCAACTCATTAGTCGCGAGCAAAACTTCATTACCGCTCTGCACTTTGGTATGCAACGCTTCGTACAGCCATTGCAAGATCGTAAAGATCTTATATCGCCAAATGATCATCGCACGCTCTTTCAAAATATCGACGAACTACTGCGCATCTCTGAGGATATACTGGAGCAGCTGTGCAATGATGATCAAGAGCCCCAAATGAATTTCGCTTCACGCGTTTATCTTTCGAAGACCACAGCTATCTGCGCAGCGTATAAAAAGTATTGTAACGGTATTAAGCGCGCCGATTGTGTGTTGGTGAGTGTGAATGCTTTGTATGTTTGTCAAGCATCAAATTATAGCACTTATGTTTCATTTATTTTCACAGGTAAATAAATCACGCCAAATGGGATCTGAGTTTGTTGCCTTTATAACTGAACCGCAAGTGCCGCGTAAGCGTCCCGATCTCACTATGTTCATACACAGACCCTTGCAGCATTTTCGCGAAATACTGAAACTTATGCAACTGCTGGCCTCCAATTGTCATGTCGATACCGAAGAGCACAAGAATTTCACAACAGTTATTGCCGAGCTGCAGGCCGCCTATCGTGAAATTACTGTCACCAGCGGCTTGATGGAACCGCTGGGTGAAGGGCGACCTTTGCTTACTTTGCAAGATCTTGAGTCCCGCATGGTCTTCACAAAGTGTAAACCATTCACGTTGGCTGTACAGGGACGCCAGTGGATTTTTGGTGGTGACCTGTCGCGCGTGGAAGGCCGCTCCGTGAAACCGTACTGGACCTTGCTCTTTAGTGATATCATTGTGTTTGCAAAGGTCAGCCGTGATCGCGTGCTATTTATAACAGAAGAGCCTGTGCCCATTGCGAACATTGTGGATTCCTGCTTTCACATGCGCAAGAAAAGTGAGTTGTGATGCTATTTTTGTGCCGCAGATTTGTATAGAACGTTTTATTTTATTTTAAATTACAGCTACCGAGTTCCGTCTTACCGTGGATCCGAATGGTCGTTTAGCAGAAAGTCCCACTGGTTATTGTGCACCAGATCTGAGTCGCACACCCTAAGAAGAGCGCACGTCGAAAAAGCTTGCTACTACGCGCGCCATCTCTGGAGCTCAAGGCTGTCTGGCAAAATCTATTACAGCGTCAAATGTGTGTTATTCATTACCACAAATTTCTCTTCTTAACTAACGTTAACGTTTTGTTATTTTTGTAGTTTCTTAGTGAATGCTGCACTTGGTTCTACACCGCTTTCCAGCCCGCTTGATTCTCCCGATGTGCTCAACACTTTGGTGCCACTAAGTGATATTGGTATTGCGTCCGCTTCAATAGGATCGATAAAGCACTCATCGTTGGACAGCATCAACATAAAGAATAACCAGCAACAGGTGCGTTTATTACGTCAAGGTGGCCAAATGGCCACCGGCGATTCATATGAGAACTTACAACGTCTAGCAAGCACATTGGTCGCCTCGCGCTGCAGCACACGCATGACCCAAACCACGCATACCGCATCCTGTTCCTCTCAAACCGCTTCACCTGCGCGCCATACATTCACAGGTTGTCTGGGCGGTGTGGGCAGCGGCGGTGGTATTACGGGACTTAGTGGACTCACGGACAGCGCGTCCTCTCTGCGCTCACTCACACTTACGCGTCGACACATGCTCACACAACAGCTTGATGCACGTCCCTTAGCAGCTGCGCGCGGCTACAACTCCAGTGCAAATAACTCGAGCACTTGGCTTAGCCTTAGCGGTAGCAGCCTTAACACACAAACTATCTGCTCTGGCGAACATTTACCATCATGCAAGTGCCTCACAGCCATACCGGAAGCAGTATGTGAAGCTACTGCTGCCGATCCAAAACATGATATTGACACATTTTATTTGCAACAGCGTTGCGCTGATGGTGGCGAGCGCTTGCTACTGATCGACGGGCAAGGACGTTACTGTGTCACTACAACGTCAAAAGCTAGCCCACGACTGACGCGCCGCAGTGACAGCGCATTACAGGCTACGCAAGCTTCCATGTCCACACCAGCGCGTAGTGTGCGCAGCGCTGTAACAGGCTGCTCTGTGACCACTGCCAACCGCCCGCCCAAGTTGCTTGAATTTTCACTTAGCTCTGTGGGGCGTTCCTTTATTGATGAATCCGATGCGGCGCAACCCAACGTATTGCAAAATCTATCACTAACGACACCCGACACGCCTACGCCAAATATTTCACCCTCCTCACAACCGTGCAACTCAGATGCATTCTCGAACGATTTTGTGCCGACACAAAATATAAAAGCGCAAGAACAAGACAATTCAATCAAAGTAGCCCTAGACCCTAACACAGATAGCAAAACGAAAGTAAATAGCAAAGAGACAAGCACGCCAAACACCAAGAACATACCGCTGGCGCAGTTCGGCGGTTCTTGGGATTTGGTTGAGTTGGATATGAATTTACAAGAGGTGAATATCGATACGTCCTACGATACGGATGTGGAGGAATGTATATTTTTAGGTGACGAGTGTGAGGTGGATGACGACGACGAAATTGATGTGAGTGTTGTCGTGGAAGATCCTTTTGGCGTACTGCCGACAAGGCCAACACCACCTGACTCGCTGGATCTGTGATTTGATTTTTGGCTCGAAACTGTGAGAATTCACGATGAAGATGATCAAGCAGATACTGAGGGCAACGGATACGATGAAGTCTGTGAGTGCCGAATTGAGTATCAGGTTTTAAGCAACTAAATCAGACACTAAAGTGAACGAAGTGATTTTAGGAATGCAAGGGAACGCACAGAAAATAAAAAGAAAATTTTACAGACTGAAATTTATGAGATTATAAGTTGAAGTGCCAAAATTATAAATCAGAAGCTCGTTTTATTCTCCATCTAAAATTTAGTGAATATTAGAATCGTACTGTGACTAATGAACAAACAATAAGACCCACCGCTGAAGTCGATATCCGGATTTTGCACTCTCCTCCACGCTCATCCGACATACCACTGAAGCCTCTCCCAAACATTGCTTCATCAAATGCTTGCACTCACGCGCACGCTGTAAATAGCACAGCAGCTTTGCAGCAAACATAAAATTTTATTTTATTTTTGTTTTATTATCGTTATTCTTATTGATACGCCCTTAACTTAGTCTGTCTTAAAATTTGGCAGCTGCGTCGTTGTGGTCAGCGCGTGTGTGCAGTGTTGTGCTGTGCGCGTTTCTCGTCTCCATCTAACACCCACTCGGGTGGCAATCAAGAAACCAGCGTTCAGCCTCAGCCATAAAAACTTGAAGGATTTTCGTACGCACGTTATGGTTAGAAGAAAATGAATCAAAGCAGAGCTGCACGTGAAAGCAAAAACTCATTTATGGATGTTGTTACCAAACTAAAAGTTCCAAATAGTTGAGTCCAATAGCTGAATTTGAATCCAAAACAAAAAAACATAAATTGAGATAATCCCTCAATTTCTAATTCATTACTATAAGAAACCCTAGAAAAACCAGAAGTTTAGACCTAAAATCAAAAAACTTGTTAGCGATTGATTCTTCCTTTATTTGCTCAAAAAATGGAAAATTGTTAATGATGGCTCAAATGCGTGCGCGCATGCGCACCAAATAAATGAAATTTGTTTTCCAAATCACTTAGAAAGTAGCAATTGCTATATTTAGATAATTGTTGTTTTGATTTGTTATATAACTAGATGAGTAAGTAGTTACATATTCAAAACTCAGTAAAAGGTTGTTGCTCGACAAATTTTTTATAGTTAAAATTATATATACAGAGAAATTCCTTATAACCGGACACTCACCGTCGCAGTGTTTTTGTCCGGCTATGGGAGATGTCCGCTATAAGGGATGAAGTCACAAAATATATACCACACATATAAATTATATTGTACCTAGTTTATCTAAGAAATTTTTGGAACTAAAGAGTATTTGCATACTTTAGTATTACATATAAATACATATACATACATATATCGATTAAGTACATTGTACATTGCACTCCTTATCTCCAGCCATGTTAGCACAGAACAAAATTGTGAGTCTTTCCTTTGATAGTTTACCGCCCACGCATTTTTCGGATTTAAGAGCGAGGGTTGTGTCAGGTAAGGCACGAAGGAAAAAGCCACTTCGTCTGCGTTGTAAATGTCTTGAGGCTTGTAACGGTCAACAGAGATGGCAGTTTTGTCCTAAACTGTTCGACACCATCCTGGTTTACATCTGCAGCTTCACGAGATACTCATTTGAAAGCAACATTATTCCTTGTTCGCCACTTGTATAAACCATCCATCTGAAGCATTAAAATTAGGTACACCCAGTTTGCCTGCAATTTCCATTGCCTTTGTTTTCAAAATGGGACCAGAAATCGGAATGTTTTGACTTCTAGCCTTAGCGAGGCAATTAAAACCCATCTTGTCTATTTCAGAGCCGACCTTCTTTAAGAAAACTTCGCTTTTGATGAACATTAGCTCCAGATTCCCATTATAACGTTGTTTACTTTATTTTTATTGATTCAGCAGCTTGTGTTTTGCCGATATTGAACCTTTCAAAGCAAAAGAAACGTGTACCTACTACCATTAAATTTTGGGCTCACTATACTTTACAGTTTTGGAACTCCACGTATTGATAATTTATCTTTTCGAAAACATTGATAATTTCCATTTTTCTTTAATAGAAAGTACCTTCTTTTTCGGCGCCATATTATTACGAACTTTGAACGCAACCCTTCGCATGCAACTGACTTAACAAACTGAATGGAAAACTACCTTAATTTGAAACACATGGCTTCAATGTGTGCATACATGTTAAAAGGGAATCACCTATTTCATTTTTATAATGAACAACAAGCTGATTGTGATATTTTGAATTTTGTCCGCTTATGAGAATTTTTTTATGAAAATGGTTTGAAATACTTTGTCCGCGTCTGGTTATTAGAATGTCCGTTTATTAGGATGATATTTGTATGAAAAAATGAATGAAAAACCTCTGTGCCCACAATCTGTCCGGTTATTGGAACTTTCCGGTTATAAGGACTGTCCGTAATGGGGAATTTCACTGTACTACATATATGTATGTATGTAATAAGAATATAGCAAAAATTAGAGGACATTTAAATTTCATTTTCCTTTATCCGAACTGGATTAGCGGCCAAAATGTTGAAGTTTATATATTTTGTTATATTAATTGACTATGGTGAAACGAACATTCATAAAAAGTATCTTCCAAATAAGAAAATAGTTACTAATAAATTGTAAATTTGATTATTTACTTGTTTTCGAAAATTCTAATTATTTTTGTAGTGTTTAGTTAAAATCAAACGATTGCCATTTTTCTTGATTTTATTTCAATACTTTGTAGTGTAGTTTAAATTTTATTTATAGCATACATTTAGGGGTAAATTGCATATGGGCAATCAAGCATTTGTGAAAACGGCGTTTTGTTTTATCAAAGAAAAAATAAATATTTAAACGGATGCGGCCAGTTGAATTATATTCGCACTTAATTGCTTCCGATGTGACAGTGGCGCGCTGCCATCCCTACCCTTCCCAGCCGCCTGGAACCGTTTTATAAATCGACATAATTCTGAATGTCTTTACCTCAGACCAATGAATGTGGTGTATGGTCACATTCATGTGGTCTACCAATATTTGGTATCAAGGTCACTTAGATTGAGACCAATCAGTGTGGAAAGTACACGGAACTGTGTTGAGACTATTTCGAGATTGTTTTCGTGGTCATTTCGGGATTATTTTGGTACAGTTTAGGATTTTTTTAAGAATCTGTTTGGCACTGTAATACAATTTCGGAATAATATCGAGATTGTTTTTGTCCTCATCGTTTTTTGTGATCGATGTCAAAACGATTACGATCATTCCGAGACTGTCTCCGGATCATAACTAAACTCGGTGATATTTCGGTATAATTTCAAGACACTCCCGCCTTTAAACAAAAAACTATGCCGAAACTATTTATTATATGCGTAAAGTTTGGAGTAATTCGGTACTTTTTCGAACCGTTTCGGATATGCTTCAGAGTGATTACGAGGCTGTTTGGGAATCATTTCGGAAGAATTGCTACAGGGTATTTTTCAATTTCGCAGATCATTTCAAGGTTGTTTGCGGAAAAATTCCGTATAATTTTCATCTATAGATCATTGCCGGTTTCTCTCCGTACTATCTCGCTATGGTGCGCAATAATTTTGGGACTGAGTCAAGATTATTTTCTGGATGTATCGGAACTATTTTCAGGATTACATCGGGGTGTAACGGAATAGTTTTATGTTGTGTTTTCTTCGTACGGAGTATATGCTAGTAGTTTATAAGCCCAAAACAATTAGAAATTGCCGTCTTTAGGTTCCACGAATATTAAAATATACAAGCTATTACAGGGTGCAGAAAACTTATCACGCAAATTGGTATATATTTAGAAAGCTACGTATGTAACTACTGTCTTTAGTCGTAACTTATGATGAACACTTACACCGCTAACTCCTGCTCTCCTCACTCATATCGCTTACTATCTTTTTTTTCCAATTTTCTTCTTTTCATTCTCTTAAATTCTTCTTCCTCTAACTAATCTCCCTCACCACTTTTCGCTACCTCATTATCTCACTCTTCACTGATTTTCGCTCTTCGTTCTCTCCTTCATATGATTTTGCCTTTGCGTTCCCTTGCCCCGCTCAGCATCCATGTACCTTCCCGACCATTTCTCTTTTTTTCATTCTTCTCTCTTTCACGATGCATTTTCCATTTGCTGTACCCCTACCTTGTCCATCTCCCTCTATGCTTCCATGATATTCTGTGGCGGACATATATCGGTTTAAGACTTGAGTTAAGAAAGTCGGCCCAGTAGATCAGCTGTTTTACTCTAAGGATTCCAGACGTTTTTAATTTTGTTTAAATTAATGATAAGGATTAACCTCAATTGCCACGAGTAACGTTTCGTTTACATGATACGTTTATATTGAATGAAATATAATATTTATATGGGATGGTTTGACGACTATTGGTTGAAGGAACAATACCAGTATCTCAAGAATATTCCGAATTCCTTTGTGTTAGAATATTCTTCTATTGTATTTGAAAATATTTCAAATTAATATGGATTATGATTATCGGTCCCCGCTGCTTTTGTAGCAATTAAAGGCACCCCCGAATAATCATTTGTGTATTTCAGCCGCATCTTACGACAGGCATACCTGCCGTTTGTATGTTCTAGGTCCTCTATCCCACTGGGTGTTGATCATTAGTCCTAGCTCTCAACTTTGCCAATATTTTTAAATGAAAACATCTTTTGATGCTACAGAAAAGAAGAGAACAAACTATTCATTAATATTAGGTGATCTTATAACCTGAGTGCTATAGGAAAACCCGTAAAAAATTCATGTTGAAGCTGCGGTGTTACCATCAGCGATATGAGAATCAATTATGCTGACAACACAAACTTTAATGTGAGCACCCCACATCACTCTTCGGTTGAATCCCAGTTTGACTCACAGCGCGTTTGAGCATCTATTTCTAGCATCCTGCTACAATATGAACGCAAGCTTTAGCTTCAGCAATGAAGGGCAGTCCAAACGATGAAAAATGCGCTCGCAATTGACCGCGTTGTTATGAGTGAGAACCGGCTAATATGAGAACTTTGAACATCGATTTCTCGAAAAAGTTTTATGAGACTCCAAAAAACTTGGCCCACTATTTTTTGTTCGTCTTGATCCCAGAAAAAACAATGTGGATCACCCTGTATATGGCAAAATATCCAAATGTTTACTCTTATGCTAATATTTTGAAAACGTTATGATTTATTGCGCTAAGAATGCTACTCTAATTTGTTTATAGTTAGTACAAATTTACACAAAGAAATTAAGAAAAATTGCAAGGTAAAGCGAAGGAAAGTCGACGGCCGAAATGCGTAAGAAGTTGTCAAATTATGCTTGAAAAAAATAAAATAATAATAATAAAAACAAAACAATTTTGCAAATTTAAGAAAAATATTAAGTTAATATATACAAATAAGTTAGCATGTATGTGTATAGAAAAAGCATAAGCAATTTACAATCAAGTCTTAACGAATCGAATACTAGCAAACAAAACTAAATTTCTTTAAAACATCAAATCAATGTCAGCATCGACTTTGAAAATTATTTAAAGCAAAACGCGCGCTAAAATAGACGCTCATATTGAAGCTGAAGAACGATGCTCATTAGTAAGCAATACATAGCACACATATACATACCAAAGTACATAGTACATACATACATATACAAATAGAGTATATAATTATATATAGAAATACACAAAGACACGTGTTTACATATTTCTAGTCATTATACATTTGTATATGAAATACTTATTATTTACATACATACTCAAGCATATACATATGTATATACATATATGAATGAGTAACTATTTAGATATGATATTTTGTAGTTTTAATTATTAACAATTTGTAGTTACACACATAAATCTATATTAGTTAAAAGTAATTTAGTTTTCATTAAGCTAAAGACCTTCAACTATGGTAATTCGTTTTGCTTTTGAATAAAAATAATAACAAATAAATTTTGATTAAAAAATTTTAAAATAAAGAATACAATTCTTTGAATAAAAACGCTTGTGCATATTTATTTCGTCGTTGCAATTTCTATGCATATCCCCTTTTTTGGTTTTTTGATTTTTTGTACCAAAATGAATTTCTTCTTTTATATTTTTAATGCCAGTACTTTTTTTTTAGTTTACTATATCAAGAACTATACAAAAACTATTTTTAGCTCCACTTAAAAACAAAAATTGAAAATTAGACAAAAAATTAGAAAATTAGAAAAGAAAAAATTTAAAAATTGAAAGTTGTGATGGACTCTATTTCTACTTTGTGTTGTAAACCCCGCTGTCAAAATAACAAAACCCTGATTCTCTTTTAGTTTTGAGCGCAGTTTTTCTAAATATTTACACCTAGAAACTGTCCGCTATTCTTCATGTACTAAATATTTATTGCAAGCGTTTTTAATCAAAGATTTTATTGTATTGAATTACGTAGATTTGTATTTTAAATATTTATCGATTTTATTATTGATTTAAAATTTTTGAAATAAATATTGAAATTATTAAAATTTATTTATTTGCACAAAAGAAAAATGAGACCATCACAGTTTTCCATTTAAAAGCAAAAATGTATTATTAACAGATTCGAGTTCGTTGCTTCAGTCTTTTGTTTGAAAGTAGCAGAGTGCTAATTCAAGATTTTCGCGTACAGCTGGCGAACAAAGCAATCAATTTGCGGCTACAATTGCCATTTCCTTGTCTTTGTGTGGAACTCGACCTTTTCTCTCCACCCCCTCTATTCGCCATTTAAAATCTATATGTATGCATGTATCTTTATAATCCAAACAGCAAAAACGCCATTCAAATGCATCCGATCAAATAGAGATGCTTATCGACGAAAATGTCGCATACTCAATAAGACTGGCACCTCAAAGTCCAACGCGCTTCACCTTGCCAATTGGATGAAGGGCCAACTCGATAAACAGCAAGAGCAAGCACGTTTAGCTGCACAGCGTTCACGTGAAAATGTTAGTCGCGAGGATGAGCATTTGCTCTATCCGGAGAGCGATCAAGATGAGCGCATAACCTTTTGGACAAGGCAACATTGGAAAGACGCACCAAGGAATTAAATTTGATCAAGAAAATGGTAATATGAAAGCGCGTCCTAATTTTGGTGGCAAGCGTTTGAGCGGTGTAGAGGAGCTTAGCATGAGCGAGGCTTACTCGGAGAACGTTAGCCAGATGAGTCAGTCTCACAGCACCACCTCAGATAGTCAGGTATGTTGCATTTTTCTTGTTTTGATTGCATATCAAATTTCATGCGCTTACATTTTCATTCATGATTTTCTCTCATCATTATCAGATCACCGTACGCTCTAGTCCAATGTGCTTGACAAGCTGGCCGTCTGTCGACATTGCCATAAAAATTGTCAACAAGCAGCTTTAGGCATACAACAACCACACACCATGACCACATCACACACGCACCCGCCAGCTACGAGCTCATTGGCCAATGATAACAGTGCGGGTGGTGGTGAAGGTGATGTTGGCCTTGTTTGCACCTCAATGAAGGTACAGCATAGCCAATCATCGCCGAATCGCTGCTGTAGAATCAATGGCAATGTAAGTCAGGCGGGCAGCACTACGAGCATATCATCGAGCACCATAACGGCGAACAGCCCAGCGAACATTCATCCAAGGTAGTGGCTAGCAGTAGTAAACGTGAGACCGGCGATACCGAAAGCGATGTAGCGCAGCTAATCACTGATGATGTTTCACATTCAGAGGCCACGGACGACAGCATTGGCGCAATACCGAGCAGCAGCAGTGGCGTCGCCGGTGTCAATGAGCAAGAAGAAGACTCACCGGCAGCTTCAGTAATCTACGAATTTTAGATGAACGACGTGAGGCGCGCGAGTTAGATGGACAGTTTGGCGCAAAAGCTGATGGGCGCATGCAGGATGCTGGGACGGGACATACAACTACTTTAACAAATGGATATTGTCTGTCGAGCTTATCGAGCGGTTATAGTGAAACGAATGAGAAAAAGAATATCGAAACCACAGCCACAATCAAGAACATACCGTGTCAGACTACAACTGCAACCGAAGAGACCACACGAGAAACAGCAGACAAAACGGTTAAAACAACGCGCACTGTTACGGAAACAGCGCAAATAATTCGTAGCCAAGAGGCGTGACTATGAGCATGAAAATGAGAGAGAGAGAGAAAGGCATTACCACAAAGACCCACCAGCAAAAAGCAGATCACCACTTACGCCAAACTCACGAAATCACCAGGCGCGCTACCGCATCTTCGCGTTTTATACCATGGCAACTGTCAATGCACGCCCGCAGATTTCAAAACACAACACTCAGCCCAGATGAAGTAGAGCAACAGACTTGTAAGCTGATTGATTCACCAAAGCAATCACCACAAATGCCGCGCCGCCTGCAGCTCATGCAAGAGACAAGCAAGTGATGAAAAACACACAAGAAATGCAATGCGTATGTGGTGGACAGCCGGTGAAGGCTACAGAAAATGAACTCGCATCATATCCATTTAGTGGCTTGGCTACGCGGCATATGGAAACAAAACTGACACCCACAAGCACCGCTACCAACTAGCCCACTGCTGCCGCACCACCAACTTCTATTTGCGATGGCAGTTTTGTGCCGACTATATCTGTAGTACACGCCTACACCTGAAGCCATGCTCACCATGACCACAACCAATGTGTGGGACAAACAGCGGCACCAGTTTAACCAGCAGCACAACCACACAGCTACAATTAAGTAATCTACCGCGTCAAGTGGTCATTGAAAACATACCCGAAGACTCATGCGATAATCACCGCTAGACGAGGAGCCCCCATATCGCCCTGATGAGTAACACGCTGAGGCGTTACGGTCGCACAATGTCGAGTCTAGAGAAACTGCCCCTCGGATGATCGTATGGATGGAGAAGTGGATGAATTAGATATGATGATGAATATAGTGGCAATAGTAGCGGCAACGATATTGGGAACGTGGTGATGAAGACGACGACGACGACGATGATGAAATGGATGATAATGCGCGCGCTGACACAGTGGATCATGTGCGTGAGTCAACTACGAGCAGTTTTTGTATCGCAGCGGAAGAAATGGCTGGTGGTTCATATGTGTACTGGTAGGTGGCGTATGGACGAGTAGAGCAGGTGCACTGGGTGGTGGCGGCAAAATGTCTTTTTTCGAGGAATCGCGTGCATTTATTGACAAATACTGGGTAATGGAATCAGGATCAAACAACATCCTCGACAGCGGTCACGACTTCCGAACCGTATGAGCAAGCAGACGATGTACATCGGGTGCAACGTTCTGGCGAGGAGGGTGTGGTGAACGCCGACAAGTGGTGGCGTATAATGATGATATGCAGCTGGTCAATTTCGGAAAATACGTACTCGGTAAGTATGGTGTTGGAAATGTGGGACGTGCGTAGATTTTTACTAACTTTGAGCGTGTTTTCGCAGTCGCCAACTAAATCAAGCAACTCACTGATGACGACGACGACACGGAGCTGATGATGGATGAGTGCTAATGGCGCCGCAATGACGGCAAGCACAATACGTGGACTTTTGCCACGGTAAGTCTAGAGGGTTTTCTGTGTAGTTTATTCAACGCAGTTAGAGTCGCATTGTTTTGATTAGAGACAAAGTCAAATTAGATTAAGATGTTTTTGGAAAACAAATATCTTAGAAAGTAAAACTCAATATTTTTGATGTCTTTCCCTTTTTAATCTAAGACTAAAAAATTTAAGTGTACAGGTATACACAATTATAAGTTCGTTAATATATCTTTGTATATTTAATATAGAGCTAAAAGTGTTCCAAGGTGTAAACATAATTCTTTCATATTTTAGTAGCAGGATTTCGATTATAATCACTTAGTTTTTCAACATAATAGCTGTATTTAAAATGAAAAATTCTAAATATCAATTGGAAGGCTGCATACCACACTCAAGAAAAGCAAACATTTAGTACAGACATGCAATATAACGTGCAAGCACGCGACATCAAATCATATTATAATCATGCGATGATATTTCATTTGATGTATTATATATTGTATCAAGAAAAACTTCGGAAATCGTGTGATATCCCTTGTAATGAATCACGCGAGATGGACGCGAATGACTACGATACGATGTAACATCACATGACATAAAATGATTATGATATGAAATTAATCAATATGTAGTCATATTTTTTTCTGAAATGAAATGAAAACATCAAATCGTAGATTGTCGTATTGTTGTCATAGAATTTTAAACATTTACTAATATCCCAATCAAATTTGGCTGTGACATCAACATCTCCATGGAAGTCATACATACTATCAAATAGAAATCACTCGGAAACAGAACCACGGTAATGAAGTCATGTCTAGCTTAGTTGCGTATCAAAATTCATTATATCGACAAAAAAAAAAGAAACCGCAAAAGATTGTCCCTGTGTGGTGAATCCTAAAAACTATACCGAGAATCTTGGACGGCGTTAACGAGCCATGGAGCACGTCGGGAAATCGCCTGCTATTTTACGCGAGGTCGATTCTGTGCTGATCCGGCCAGTCTGCGATTTTTTCACGTGGATGATAAGATATCTTATGTTTGACCTTGAAAACGAGCAACTTAGTGGTTGAGTTGGGTGCCAGTTAATGTGGGTTTTTGACAGGAGATGAATCACAGAGCATAGAACTATTTCAAGAAAATCATGAATGTAATTGATTTGCTAAATGACATGAAAGAAATCAATGATGACTATTTGTGAGATCAGTAAGCATTAATCATGCGTGTTTCTTTTTGATTTTACGGGTGGTTTTTTTTTTCGTTTCTTTCTTTTTTTTTACTTTATTTTTTTTTATATTTTTGTTTTTTTGTTGTTTTTTTTTTTTTTTTTGTTTTTTCCAGTGTTTTTTTTTCCTTTTTATTTTCTTTTCTTGTTGCTTTTTTTATTTTTCTTTTTTTTGATTTTTATTGTTTTTTGTTTTTTATTTTTTTTTTTCTCTTGTAGGCCAGTTGGGGGGGGCGTGTGGATAGGCGGCGGCGGTGGTCGTTGGGTACGGGATTTAGATGAGGGGGTGTACTGCGTAGGGCGTAGAGGGGGTGGGGGGCGGCCGAAAACGATGCAGGCCATATGCGCGGGTACCGCTAAACAAGTTTGGAAAAACAAGTTCGTCGTCTGTTGATTTAGATTTCATTATACAACTCATATTAAACTTTTCTCTTAGAGTATCAAAGAAAAACTATCACATTAAGTCGAGTCCCTCAAAAAATTTATTCTCTTAGCTATTGTAAAAACAAACTTCTATTTCGTTTATGATTGTTTTTTCATTTAATTTTTATAAAATTTGTATGAGAAAACATTATCATTTCACTTCGAATCGTTCAGCATCATATTTGACTAAGTTAAATCATAGTCGACACTATTTAAAACGGTGTTTTTAATCTTACTTCGTAACGGAAAAACATAAATAAAAAAAAAAGACAAACTCAATAGTCGATTGCAGAGAATTTAATAGTGGCTGTGTAGAACCGTGCGGGTCATTTTGTGTATTTTTTTTTTTTTTGAAAAGGTCAGCTTAGGGGTATGCCTGAAACTCTTTTTTGTTTTCGATGGAAGAAAAAATACTTGGAAAGGCGACGGCGAAAGAAGCAGAGACCTAATGGTCGTGGGCAACTATGGTGGATATATAGTTGATGATGTTAAAAAGGTGGATGGGGAGGGTCGACGACGGTCTTGTTTCCTATTGATTTTCGCTGTATTGCAATTGCATGTAGGATGTTTAGACAAGATTGTTTTAAATATGGAAGGATTTAAATTTTGAATGTTAAACTTTTAAAACTGACGTCAGTGGTTGTGCGAAAGTAGTTATGTTTTGATAGGGATTGGATGTGTGCATTTAAGTGTTGTTTAGGGTGTTGAATAATAAACACTTGTTTGAAGCCATGCACAGTTATCAATTTATGCCTAATTTATATTTTACGATAAACGGTTATTTTCCGGAAAAGATTGAGTTTATAAAAACTTATAGATAAAAGTTCAATTATAAATTAAATCTTTGGTCCGCTTAGAAAAAATGATCCACCCTGGGCGTTTGCCTTTTTCCTTGGTGTTATGTTTTTTTTGTTACGCCCACCACCTTCACATATTATTTGTTCCACAGTCTCAGACCCCACCATTTATCATTTTGTTATATTGTCGAAAAAATATTAGCGTTATTCCGAGGCGCATGCTATTTATTACTATGTGCTTTCGTTCTTGTTCTTGTTACTCATAAGAATCTTTGTCTTTTAAACGAAAGATTAAATATGTACTTACGTTATTTAAACATCTGATTTGTAATTCGTCTGACATAACTATTATAGTCGCAAACATCTGAAAACACACACATCTATAACTTATTTAATAAAACAGGTATTGGTACATCCATATCATTGCTCACATATTTATTTGTTCCCCGCCATTCAAAAAACTACTCAATATTGGCGAATCTATTGTCTACATAGAATACAAAAAAACATGGTTTCCACCACCATGTTCCTTTTTTTTTTTTTTTTTTTACACATTTTTTTTTTAATTATGTTTTTTGTTTTTCACATAGTGCTACTGCTAGCAATCCAATTACTTTTGTCTTTACCGTCTCTTTTCGCTCACTTTGTTTTCTATTCTTCTTTATTCAATACTTTAGTGGGATTCCCTCCATAGTATGGATCAGTTCTTATGTCCTCCCCTTTCCCCTTTCATGCCTGCAATGTCACTGTTGCGATCAAGCTTTTATCTACAACGCTCTCCCCACCATTTCTCTGTTGCTGCATTGGTACAGCCGAATCTGTCTTGTCGCACACTACAATCATTTACACGTTTCGTTTTAGTTGTCAATTGTTTTTTGCCCTTTTTCTTGACCTCGCGGCAAGATTTGCCGACCTACTTTCTCTCTCGGAACTATATTTGTGTTTAGCCTTTGTGTTTATTTGTGAGTAGGTGTCATTATGTCGAGCCTCAGTGTAGCACGCTATAGGGACCGTGGTTGGCCTTGAAACTAGGGGTACCGGCTTTTTATTGTTGGATGTCCTGTTTTAGTACATATGCGGTTGTTTTTGGTCCTCTAGACTGCAGTATTCTTCTCATTTAACGGTGTGGGCGGTGGCTCTGCAGGCAAGAGGTGGTGGCGCGTGAGCTCTACAATTGATATGCAGTTACTATGTAGACTCCCAACCTTATCACTGCCCGTTAGACCAGAAAAAATGTATTCTGTTGTGTGCACTGGTTTCACAAAAAAACAAAGCATAATTTTGGCCAGCACATTCTCTGGGAAGCCACATCAACATATTATATAGCTCACGAGGTCTTACCTTTATCATTCTCCACAAACACGTCCTAAAATGAAAAGTGCGAACCTTGTTTCCGCCCACTGCTGTAACCTCTCCCAATTGACGTATCGCCGTCTCCTATACCTCGCTTCCTCACGCACCTCAAATCACCTAGACACTAAACGATAAAAAACAAGACGTATTGTTGATCCGGGCCGATCCCCAGTATCCGTACCTTTACAGTGTCTAGGTCAGGGTGTGCGCCTTGTGTCTGCCAGGTGAGCGTCGCCACCCACGCGGCTCTCGAACAGTCGGCGCTCTTTGCGCCATCTAACTATTTCTATAGCTACCAACAGTTGGGGCTACGGCATTCCGCGCTAGCAGATGAACATTTCTACGCTACACGGGGTGTTATGAACGTGTGGCTTGACACCCACTTCGACGTACTGGTGTCCCGCGAAAACCTTCGTGCTCATATTTCTTCGGACTTGTTTGAACGGAGTGGCTTTGACAATTTGTATTGATCTTGAGGACGATTACGAGATACATACTGTGCCTGTATATTAATAAACTTTTCTAACCTTAGAGGGATCACGGTCAGCTCCTCCAGACTCCATTCTTCCGCTAACCTACGTGACTCCCCGGCGCAAACGGACATGGCTTTTGACCTATCCGCGTTCTGGGTGGAATACTCACTTCAACGTTAATGCAAGACCGCCCATCCCAGGCCGCATTGCCCCCGTCCCACCATCATCGCGGCCAAGGACTTAGCGTTAACACGTACTCAAGCCAGCACTGCAACGATCAAAGCCACCGCTACGAAAACCAAACGCGCAGACTCTGTACAGTAGGTGACTTTCCTGCCCTTTTTCGTGCTATTCGCGGGTACCAGGGAACTACTAAAAAGAATATCACTCGTTACCATTCTTGACATTTTGTTCCTACTTTCCGCCGAAAACAGCTCTAGTAGATATCCTTCCAAACTGTCAGGTATTCGGTCCTTTGAAAAACGTTTCATCCTTGAGCGCCCTGTATTAAATCCTTGCGGCGCTGCTCGTATCTAACAACAATTTATATCCGTCACGGTTCTTTTACTTACCCTGTCACTTAGCTGGCGGCACATTTCGACCTGTTTATCGAATCGGAAACAATAAAAACTCAGATATCCCTGATTAGGGCTACAAAACCCGTCAGTTTCACAGATCATTAACGGTTCCTGCGGCTCAACTCCCCTACACGAGAGTCATGGCCGTGCGAGTGTCACATTGTGGCTACGGTGACGCTACGGTACAACGGCACGGAAGAGAATATGGTGTGCAACCTGATTTGAGGTTGGGCTAATTTACAGGGTGTAGAGTGAGGGTTGGCTGACGATTTGAGTCTCGTCCTTAGATTTATATCGGTGATCCTCTCTTAAACATACCGCTGGATACAGCGGAAACGAAGAGAAATTGCATTGTGCTTGGTGTGCATTAGCCTGCAAGACTTGCTTACTACTGGTGTCCTGCTCGGGTTGGTTACCTTGGGGTTGCGTAGACGCTCTCGTACCTTGACCGGCGGCAGCACAAATAGAAACACCTACCGACATTACAAACACTGAATTAGACACTTTTTGCACACAACATCAATAACAAAACAACATAACATTCTCAACTAAGAAATTTTTAATGGATTTTTTAACGAAACCTAATAATTAGCCCTCTTAATAGCCATGAACCTAACTTGTACAAACCTACAAATCCCTATTTAAGTATCTGCCATATACCACTTGAACTAAATAAGAATGTTGTGGTCTATCATTGAATTTTTTAAGCACTTTTTTACCTATACGACCATTACTGCGCAAGATCTTTTGATAAACGATAAAAAAGAATCTTTGTCCCAGACCCTATCTTAACTAAGAGGTATAATTTGTTTATCAGCTAGACATTTTCCTAAAAACATTTAACAAATATAGCTAAATATTATTTTTATTGTTGTGTGTATGTACCACGATCAAACTTGAAAAAAAGTTATTACACAGAAGACTTGAGAGAAGTTGTTGTTACAACTGTAATAATAGATCATGTTGAATAGCACTTCTTATTATAAATTCATTCGGATATTTTTATACCTCACTATAACCAAACTAAATAACAACAAATTGACCTACTATGTCACAATTATTTACAAAACACATATCTAACACGAAAACAATCGTACATAGAATGACCCCTAGTAAAAACCACACACAATACGTTACAAAAAAACTTACCGATCCAGAACAATCCCCACTCACAAATACGATTATATACACATCTGTTAATACACTACATTACAGTTACAACAAGGTTAATTCAGACAATCATTCTACCAGCCCTGTACCCAAATTAACAATTAATCTTACTAACCCATTCAACAGTCAAGATTAGCAAGTACACTTTTCAAAACAGTACATCCTTCGTACCTAAACACGTTTCCCCTTTTTTACCGGATTACACACAACTTACATACAACAAATTAAATAAACAAGATTCTAATTCAAACACTTTAAATCAATTCTTGGTAACCCTCTTTCTTCTGACCAAACTATCGTCCAATCATGTAATTTCTTATCTACCAAAAGTACTTTCCGTGTGCATACATGGAAGTCATACAGACGGAGTAGGAATAACTTTAAGTATCGGTTACGTTGTTCCCCTAAGCTTTCACTCCCCCCTTTCACGCTGAGTACACCAGCACCACCAAAACCATCCCTGATGGAGGAAGCGGGGTCTTCCATAGGGTCACTCCAACAATCCACACACAGGGCGAACTTAATTTGTTAAGTTTTTATGTGCTACCGACCGCATTACAATAATAATTAAACTGCTCGTCGGATTGGTTAAACTATTATGTACACCCAGCAGTAGAAAAAAACCGTGGGCAGTGGATCGCTTGACTATCCGTCTACAGTACGTTGTTCCTCCACAAGTTTCTTTGTTGGCAACGAAAATAGTTCTTGCTTGTGGTGGCCATCACAAAATTTACGTTGCCGGTATTACAATAACGTAATACTTTTTAAATTACGTTGGTTTGACATGTTCATACATACTATGCAGAGTGGTTCAAGGACCTGGTACTCGTGCTCACCTCGCTACAATTCGTGTGACTAACCGGGCACTTGGATG